>VDFB02009618.1:0-20338 GCA_007258455.2 Sequoia sempervirens | reverse complement strand
GAACTTGTTTTAAATTTTTCTTCATGAATTCTTGAGTTTTGCATACCTTATCTCAGATTTATCACTTCTTGTTCAAGTCTAGTGCACTCATTAGTTTTGCTTTTTACCATTGTATTTAGACATTACTAAATTCTTTTCTTTTATTCCACTTGTACTCTTAATCCGATGATGTCTACATTTGTTTTCCTTAATTGTTCATTAACTACTTTATGCCTTTCTCTAAATTTCTTGATCTGCTCTCTCAGTTTTCTGATGCACTCATTTTCCTCTTTTAGATTTTCCTTTAGATTTCTATTCTCATTTTCAATTATGTTAGGATCTTCAAGAGAAAATTTGAGTTCTCCATCTTTTTCTAACATGCAATCTTCTTTTGTGTATTCAATAGCAGGAATCTTTTTTGCAGGAATAAAATACTTTCTATCAACCATGTGTTCAAACTCCAAGATCTTCCCAAAGTAGTCAAGATCCTTTTAGGGGTTCAAGCTCTTATACCAATTGTTGAACACTTGGAATATTGAGAGGGGGGCGAATCAATATTCCTTTAAACCAATTAAACATAAGCCATCCAATTATTAGAATAGAAATAACTACAATGATGAAACAAAGCATGGAGATGACCATAGAATCACATGACACATGAATACTAGTAATTTTATGTGGAAAGCCCAAAAAGGGAAAAACCATGATGAGTGTTAGCTCACAATATATTATATCCAGATATAAGATATAAAAGAAAGGTTCATTGCTAGGTTAGGACACACTGTCCAAAAAAGGCTCACAACCTATATAAAAAGAATAAAGAAGGATTATAAACATTACCTATTTAAATTGATATAATAAAATCTATCATATTCTAGATTATAGTTCCAATGAAGTACAAAATGATCTCCACACTAGTTTGAATCAATACTTTGCTTTGTTCACAATTTTCTCAATACTGCACCACACAAATGTAGGTGAACCACCATACATGTCATATATCTCTTCAATTATTCACATACAATATGATCTACTATCTCCACATCATACACCACACATGATTTCTCCTTAAAAAAATTCAATGTTAGTGTCCTATATATATCCACATCAAGTGTAACTTCAATCAGGTTAGCCTAATTAGAAGTAACACACAAAATTAAGCATGTCGTCCTCAAAGCATTTTATCCACACTTAGCACCTAAATTCAAAATTAAATTTACCTCAAGGTAGGTCGGTATGGACCTAATATAAACCCCACATAAGATAAAGTTACTTGCTTATCCTCCACAAAACATCAAACATGCCAGGTGAACCCAAAAATAGACCTAAACACAAAATATTCAAGTGTACATGCAATTCACCAAAATTGCAACCTTAAAACTTGATATTCCTTCAAATTCCCATTCAATAGATATTTATTATATTATCTCCATCATCTCAAAACAAAATAATTATCCACGAAGAAATGTAGAATCTCCCATGCTGATACACTATACAAAAGGTAACTACGATATACAAGGTTGAGCATTGTCATTCATATCTTTCAAGAAACTTCACAAAATGTCAAAAAATATTGAATATGGTTTCATCTAATAAACTAAAAAATTTAGTTACAATGGTAGAAAGTTATACCAACTTGTGGTGAATTGCGAACCCAAAAATTGGCTCACTGAACCACAAAATTGTTAGAGGAAATACTTAGCCAATTTCTTGATAGACCATACTTTCCGAATAAACTTGCACTGTACATATGTCACCAAAAATACTTCCACATTATGCTAGGATGATTAGAATAATTTTGAAATCAACGACAACATTGGATCAAGAAAATATATACACCTCATGCTCATGTTGCCAAACTACATCATCAATGATAGACTTCCAACTTCCAACAATATTCTATTAAATCAATTAAACTTTAGCCATCCAATTACCAAAGCATATTCAATCAGATAAGGAAAGAAATCACAAAATCATTCACAAACATCACATAACACATGTAACACCCATATTTTTATGCATGGAAAAATCAAAAATGGAAAACCATGCTGAGGGGAAGGTATCACGAGATACAGAGAGTAACCCGTTACAGTATTAAGGAAAATTATCATCGTAAGTGGACTCACTACCCATTAAGAAAAAAAAAGATAGAAATAAAAAAGTGGATCATAACCTATCTTTTAACTATTTCAAAAGAATTCAGTAATATGTAGGAGCAAGGTTCTAATGAAGCACAAATATTTAACCTCTTGGCACCCACCTTGTCGCTCTACTTACTTTTATATCCACAAAATTCTTATCAAACATTCATAATTCTAATCTTTGCTCCTTGGATAATTCTACATCACACATATCACATACAACATCTCTCTTATCACATAAAACACTAAAAATAATCAATCATATATATCAAAATCAAGTGTAACATCAATTAGGTTGGCCTAATTGAATGTAACACACAAATTCAACTCTAAAAAAAAACCCATCAAGAAGGACAATGGACCAATTGCTAAGAAGAAGGGGAAAAAAGAGTCTCTCTGCCAGGTGGACTTGTCGGCCACTAATAGCAAAGGAAAAAGTGTTGAGGAAAAATAATCTAAGGTTGAAACCATGGTGGCTATGAGCTTTGAGGTGGGGATTGAAAAAACTAGTCTAAGGAGGTCTCACAGATTGGTGAAGAACAAAAAAGGGGCTCTAGTGGATGAGATTTCTAGTGATTTGAAGCATATTGGCGAAAAAATTGAAGGAAAAAGAGACATTGTTGAGGAGATGGAAGAAGGGTTTGTGGAGGGCCCTAGTAATTTATCTGACATGAAATAGATGCTTAAGGATGACTCCACCCACTCCTTGGATTCCAGAGCTGGTGGGGAATAGGAGACCTAGAGCAAGAAAGGTAAGGACAAGGACCTTGGTGTGCTACAAGAGTGGGTTATTAAACTGAAAAGGAAATTCAATAGTTTGGCCTAGTTCACTATTAAAATGATTTGTAGATCTTCTGTCACACTTTTGAACTTCATTAAGGGGGAAGCAGACAAAATTACTATGGGTCATCAAGGGTTTCATGTCTTAAAATGCTTAGAGCATTTTCCCAGCCGAGTCGCCATTTGTTTTTCCCTGCATACACACCCCAACTTTTTTCTTGAAAAATTTGGGGACCCCCTCATTTTTCCTTCATTTCTTTGTTTTGGTCAGTTGTGTTCGTGCTTTGTCTTTCTCATTTTCATCCTTTGTCGTTCCTTGTTCATTTTCTTTGTCTTTGTCAGATTCAGGTTTCAGACTGGAATTGACACTTTGCACTTGGAAAAGGTTTAATTTCCTCGGTCCATCTCGATTCTGATCTTTGCTTTCTTGTTATCTTTGTTTTATCAGGATCAGGTTTCAAAATGGAATCGACACCTGACACCTTTTGAGGTTTCAAGTTCTAGTTCCATCCCGACTCTAATATTTGATTCCTTATTTTCTTTTGTTTGGTTTGGAATTGGGTATCATACCAGAACTGGAACAAAGAACCTTTCCAAGGTTCATGTTCTTGGTTCTATCCCAATCCCAATTTCTGCATCCATTGTGATTTTTTCCTATCAAGTTTGGGTTTTGGGACTTTCTCAAAACCTTGCACTCTTTGAAGGTTCTTGTTTTGAATTCTGCCCCAATCTTGATCTCTGACCCATTTTGCTTCATTTTTCCTTTGAACATTGTTCGGGTTCACTTTCCTTGTATTACCCCTCCGATTTGCTTATATTTTCAAACAGTGCTTTTACTTTGATAGACTATGATACTATGTTGTTATTTGATCGCTGACATTGGAGCGATGATTTTTTTTGTATTGTGATGTGATGGTACACTTTATGGATGATTATTGTTTGTGACATGCTTTTTGGTTAGCATAGTTGATTATTTGAGTTAATATTGATATATGCTCATCTGTAGTTAATTGATGCTTTAGTTTCATCAATTTTGATGTGACACTGTATTGGTGAAGGGAATGGGATTGCATCACTCACTTGCGAGCGCCCTGTGATTCTGCAATTTTCTCTTCACGGTGTGTTTGATTCATGATATCTATATACATGTACGACATATGTTTTGATTAAGTAGGATTTCAAGTACAAGACATTGAATCCACTTGGATTTGCATGTTTGAGTGTGTCCATTTCCCAATAGTATAGTCGATTGGGAGATAGTGACGAGGTTTCCTAGTCAAACCACAACCCTAGTCACATTGTGTCGTCAGTGCTTGTTTCGGTATGCTTTGTTGTTATGTTGTCCACATTTTCCTTGTCGTTTATTTATTTTTCAAGGTATGTTCTGTGGGAAATTAATGTTAATTAAAGCTTATAATGTTTTTTAATGATTATTTAATTTTTTTTTATTAATATTGTTAGAAGCTTTATATTTGATTTAATTAATTTATTTTATTTTATTTTGTAAAGTGATTTAATGTATTTTATAATGTGATTAAATTCATTAGATTAAATTTAATTAGAAATTAATATGTGAAGTTTGAATTATAAATTGCATAAATATCTTGTAATTATCTTAGAGGAAATATCTATGATTTGGTTGAAAAGATATTTTATTTGTGACACGTGTTACAAAAAATTAAACACAGTAGTTGAGAATTAATTCTCGGAGAGATTAATTGCATTAACTGAAAGAGGAAAGAGGCTACTTTATAGGAATGAGAAAAAATATTTTAAAGAGGTTGTTGAAAATTGGAAAAGAAGTTCTCGAATTTTTTTTGGGGCTTTGCTTTTTGTTTTCTTCTTTTATGGAAAAGTGAATTTTTGGAAAAAGCTTTAGTGAATTTTTGGAAAAAGCTTTGGTAAATTGGAATCTGGAAGCGAAGCTCTACTTCAAACATCATTTCCTCAAGCATCCAGAAATAGGTTCTTTAAATTATTTTTATTGTTATGCAAATTGGAAAGATTGCCTGTACAAGAAGAATTATGTTATCTGTGTAGAAGTTTTAATTTATTTTGTAAATTTGAAAGATTGCTGTGTTTGGAAAATCGCCGTGAAAATTTTAGAGCTTATGTATAAATTAATTTAAAAAAAAATAGAATACCCAGAAGAATTTTATAGTGAAATATGAGAGCCTCTGTTGAAATTGTTTTTAAACAATAGAAATCCTAGAGGGAAAACATTAGAAGATTTGGAAAATCTATGTAGAAATGGATTTAAAATCTCCCTGTCAAAATTTGTGGAAAATCTTATTTGTATGGGAAAAGATCTTCCTGTTGAAGATTATTGTTTTGTTTAGTTTTCCCAATTAGTTTTATTTGGCTGGGAAAATAGAAAGCCTTTGTAAAAACCTTTAAATACTTCCTGTAGAAATCTTTTTGTGAAAATAATTTGCCCGATTGAAGTATTCATTGATGAAAAAATATATATATTTATATATGTATATATATATTTTAATACATATACATACATATACAAATATACATATATATATATATATATTACATTGTATATGTTATTAAAGAGTATATGTAGAATTTCTTTTTGGAAAATTTATATTAAAAACTAAGCTGTCAAATATGCATTATGCAATTTTAAATCCAGTTTTTAGTAATATTATATGTAAGGAGGTTGGTAGTCAGCATGGCCCCATAGGGAGGCTAGCTAGAGGAAGCCCAACAACGCCCCTAAAAGGCCACACCATAGGAGGTATTGGTTGTATCACGGCTAGCATATAAACCCTCGTTCACCCGGTTTCATTCAATTTTTGATTTTACTGTTTTTATCACAATTTTGGTTATATATATATTTAATTTAAGTTTTGGTAGTGCAAATAAATTTTTAATATTTAAATAATATGTATATTTGTATATATATATAATTATTTATTTATTTAAATATATATATAAGTTGAAATGTATTTCTATAATAGAAGCATGCAAATGCATGAATCAAATAGTTTTAAAATGAAATAATTTAAAAGAGGAAATTGATTTTAAAATAGTTGAAATCGGGAAATTGATTTAAACAATTAGATTTATTTTCTTTATTGTCTGGAAATGATATTGCGTTAAGTTAGATTATTTTGAGCAATGTATTATTGTTTCTTGAAATGGAAATTGGATTTAGGAAATCTTAATGATAGTATTTAATATTTGCTTGAATTACCTATTTAAATTATGATTTCTTTTGTTCACTTTTTGGGGAAATTGGTTAGTTGTGTATGTAAGTCTTCCAGATGATGTTATTTTATGAGGGGGATTGCTGTATTTTATGGTTCAACCCTTTGATTTTCCTTGGGTAGTGCACTTGATTATTATTCAATTTAAATAGCCGGTTACTACAAATGGGATGTGTTGCCTCTTGCATTATGATTGATATTTATTATCGGTTTTTGTGCACTTTGTCTACCCTTGGTTTTTGGATTAGATCCTTGTGTTGTCAGTAGGGGAGTGGCTCTCAATGGGGGCCGACACACAAAGTGGTGCCAGGGTAACTCATATGAGAGTTAGTTAATTCAGTGAAAATTAAATAATTGTATTAGGGGAAAGGGTAGCTTAAATCATATAACTTGTTAATTGTGCCTCACTCATGGGCTCAAGGGCTTGTTTAGACTTGGGATGAGACGAGAAGGCCTGGAATGGCAAGATCATTATCTTGTTCCTTTGAAAGATAATTGATTCCACATCAATTTGCATGTGGAGTCGGGGGTCGTGAGAGGCTACCAGGGTAACCCAAGATGGGGGTCAGGGGCCTAGGAAGATTTGCTAGGGTAACCCATGCAACTTTGTGATGAAACTCCTCCTATGACAATAGTATGTATTGTTCAGTTGATATACTTGATTATTTTACTCTAGAAGCAATGTAACCTTTATGTATGTATTGTTCTTGTGTGGTATAGTATTGTGTGTTGCTTGTGTCTAGAGGTTGTTGGGTTTTTCCTAGGAAGCCCTTTTACTATCTCCTAGCATGGGGGGTGGGCCTACGAGTACCACTTGGGTGGAACATGCACCTTACACCGTTGGGCTCCCATTTCATGTTTATGATGGGTGGATCTTGCTTCAACTTGGGGAATAGAATAATAGGGCAGTCAAGATTCTATACGTAACATGCCAACTATCCCCAGCCGAATAGTAGGGACCATTGTGGTTCTGCCATTAATCAGTTCATTAATCAGTCAATTAAGTAGGCAGATTAATTAGCCCGCTACTTGAAGCTAGATTAAGCTAGAAGTAGCTAGAGTAAGGAATCGGAGCTTTCGCTTTCAACTATATTAGCAGCCGGGGCGGGGTAGGCATGTTACGTATAGAATATGGCGAAGATAGATAAAGATTCTAGAGAGAGCTACCTCCCCCCCATATAGTTGTTCGAAGCGCTAGGGGGCTAGCAACTAAGGAGTTCCTATAGGGTGGGCGCGAAGCGCTTAAGGGGCTAGCTTCAAATAGCGGGCTGATTAATTAACAAACTCCACCGATGAACCCATTCGCCTTTTTACTGATTAATTGGGATGGGAGGGAAGTGCCCGGTATAAAGGGTAGCCCCGATGGACAGTGTTCAACGGCCCCCCTTCCATAGTAGTTGCTCGAGCATGCTTTCTAGCTCCGGAAGGGAATCAACAACATCTACCTCCCTGCAGGGGCGGCTATCACGTATATAATATGGCTATTATTTCCAGCCCTCAACTTTATGAGGACGGTAGAGTCAACACCAGATTCTCTACGTAACATGGGGTGGAGGACGGTGGGGAGGATATAGAAGTTAGTACGGGGGTGTACGCTCCCATCCTATCTGAGGGAAGGGAAGATAGTCTATGGGCCGGGGTGAGGGAAGGATATCTATAGTTGCATGTCCGAGCCCATGGTTAGGCCAATCCAACTTCTCTGCAGAGAGGTTCATCAGGATAGTTGTTAACTCGTTACTTCCCTCCGGGTCCAGCAGCTAATCTCGTTTCTCACCTTCCCACATTTTACTTTCTTGAACCCCTTAGAATAGTAGGGCTCACAGCTACCGATTTTCTCGCTAATAGCTAATGGATGTTTCTCAACAATAAAGCATGGGCAACCGACGCCCTTTACACCCCCTCATCAACCGAGGGTGAAGGACGGATATTTCCTCGGCCAGATTCTCTACTATCCAAATTCTCATAGCCTAACTATCCGACTCCATCCTGCTGTTCACGGGTGCCACCCCCCCTCTAACTGGATGTCTTACCATCCTAAACTCATTCATTACCATCCGGGGGTAATGAAGGATATGGAATCCAATGCCCTTCCTGGGCTATAACTCCCTGATCAGATGCCGTTATCTCCAAGCAGGGCTAGAACTTGAACCGGATGGAGTAAACTTCTCTCCAACCGTGTATTAGCTTTTCTTTAGTAACGACTAGCCCCGGGGATCGAGTGATGCCACCATCTAAAGAGGGGGTCGAGTGATGCCACCATCTAAAGAGGGGGTCGAGTGATGCCACCAGCTAAAACCAACCCGGCCAGAACTAGTACCCAGCCAGCCATGGGGTGGGTGGGAGGCCCCCGATTGGTTCTAATCTAGCTCCTCGTTGGATTGTTATTGGCTCAACCCAATTCTTCAGATCGTGATCAACCCAATTCGTACTTCATAGAGGAGATGAAGGGTGGTGAGGCCGGTAGAGTAGGCTAGTCATCCCCGGTTGGGAAATGGAAGCACCCCCGGGAAAGAAATCCCGTCCCTCTCGTAGTTACCCCCCGGTTGGCTATTTGTCATCAGTCATCTCCTGCCCCCTTGACACCCCCGCCCCCCAGCCATGGGAAATGGAAGCACCCACGGTTGGCTATTTGTCATCAGTAGACTAGTCGTGATCAATCCCTTCATATAGAGTTTCATTGTCATATATAGTAGGTAGATATTTCATTGATAGATTCACCACACTGCTTGGTATGTGCATCATTTGATTTTCATCTCCATTTTTGTGTCGTTTGTTCATCTAGTTTCGTTTGTTGTCGTCTTTCATTTTGTTGTTCCACTATTACATCGTTTGCTTATTTGCTCGTCTTGTTGCGTTGTACCACCTTAGAGTTGAAAAAAAATAAAAATTAGAAAACATAAAAGCACAAAAAATTGGAAAATACAAAATACAAAAAAATCAAATAATATGAAAATACAAACAAAAAAATTACAAAACACAAAAAAAAAAACATTAAAATGCAAAATATTAAGAAAACAAAATTAAAAAATTGAAAATAAAATAAGTAAAAGAAATTTAAAAGATTTATTTAAATTGAAAAGTTTAAAATAATAAATTTAATCTTTTAAATTTAAAATAAATAAATCTTTTAGAAAGGTTTAAAATAAAT
This sequence comes from Sequoia sempervirens, assembly GCA_007258455.2. Taxonomy (NCBI): domain Eukaryota; kingdom Viridiplantae; phylum Streptophyta; class Pinopsida; order Cupressales; family Cupressaceae; genus Sequoia; species Sequoia sempervirens. The sequence continues at coordinate 11,069 of VDFB02009618.1, read as the reverse complement.
CATAAAAATAAATCTTTTTAATTTGAAAAGATTTTTTTTAAAATCATAAAAAAATCAAAAGAAATTTTAAAACAAAAAAATGCATGAAAGTGCCAAAAGGTCTAGGTTCAGGTGAAAACCTGAAAGACAATTTTTAAAAAAGTAAAAAGTTAAAAAAATAAAAAGGAGCCCCGAAAAATCATAAACCCGACCCCAATGTAGTGAATAAAAAGGAGGTAAAATAAAAAAATGTCCATCAGGTTTTGGATTTCATAACCTAACAGAAACTAAGCACCCAAAAAATTAAAAGTTCTTAAGTCGGAAATAATCTCGATTCCTGACCCTACTAGGTTGCAATAAGAAAATTTCCCGCTCACGCAATCCCTCAGGATATTCAATTCCTGACCCCACACATGACTGCTTCTTGGGATTTCAGACCTAGGTAGGAACCATGACATGACAAAAAAATAAATATCCAGGTTTTGAGCTATACCCGACCCCAAACCCACACAACATTGTCAGATCATGGATTTTGGGTGGCACCTTGACACTAGACACAAATAAGTTTAGGTGCAATGATGGTCCCAATCCTGTGCCCGACATGGAAGCAAATTCATATGAAATGTTTGACAAAAAAACTCAAAATGATGCCATCTCATGAAAGGAATGAAATGATTGTAGAATACACACAAAATGGATTTGCTACAACCGCTCCAGTAACATGTATGCAAAATATGTAAGCACGCAAGGAAGAGGAACTATTCGATGTGATGCATCAAGTGAATGTAATCTCAAGAAAATATAATAGCAAGAAAAGCTTGAAATTCTTTTTTTTTTGGAAAAACTTTCAAACAAATGCAATTTGAAAAGAAAAAGTGCATGAATATGCAAGAGAGGGGCTACGCGACTATTGGACAAAATGCCTTGAGATTTCATTTCATGGAGTACAATATTCACAAAATACATTTGTTAAAATATAGGTTTATTGGAATGAATTAAAAACCTTCAAGGAAAATGCTTCTGGCGGGTGTGAAGCTGATCCATAAACCATTACCAACGTCCTCCATACTTGTGTGAAATTCAAAAATTAAACCAGGTTATACAAAATGGGGAGCACAAAAAGTAAGGGCGCATGAACTGTCTCAAAGAATCCTTCAAACAAAAAATTTCATGATATATAATGTTCGTGGGATATGCACAAGATGTATATGTTGAAATAGCCACTTGATGTTTCCAAAGCATTTGCACTTGGAAAATGTAAGCAAAAAATGTAAAATGTGGGATCATAGACATGGAAATAGAAACCTTCAAGTTAATGCAATTTCACACAAAACCAAAGTCTGTAAAATCCTCTAGGTGCCGCATAAAGGGGGGGACTCTATACACAAACATGGCTTGCCAACTGTTTGATAGAATGCCATCTCATGGAATGCAATGTGTGGAACCACAACAAGGTGTGGGAACTATTTGAGATAAAACTCCAAAGACATTTCATAGCAAGAAAATTTAAAGGATTGTTGAATCGACATGAAATTGATATGTTGAAAAGTCTTTAGAAACTTTAAAGCATACAAAATGCACGCATACAATAGAAAATCAAGAAGGGTTTGTTGAAGAACTTAAGTATGAAGCGACATATACAAGACATGAACTATTTGAAATATTTCCTTTGAAACAAATGCGGCCTCATGGAAATCAATGATTCTAGACAATACGGAAGAATGGATTCATTGAAAATATTTTAGCAACTTTCAAAGCAAACGATGTTTACCGAGTGTGGGGAAACCTCAGACAATACACGGTAAGTGTTAGATAGAATGCCTCAAAAAAAAGACATCAACCCATGCATGGAATGGAAATGCTAAAATATTTTTAAAAATGTTCAAACAAACGCATTCCAAAATGTGGAAACATTGACAAAGGCACATAAACTATTTAGAAAAATGCACAAATGGATCTACATGAGTGCGATCAATAGAAGTGAGAACATGGCATCAATATTTGTCAAAACACAAAGGATAGAGGCATTCGCCCTGATGTTGTAATTGCAATTGAATTGGTAGGCTCACACACAAGATGTATTTGTTGAACCTACCAAGTAGATAAACATGCAAAATGTGGAAGCAGAGACACAAGGTGCATGAACTGTTTACACATAATGCTTTAGTAAGAAATGTAGTCTCGGGAATTCCATATTTGTAGAATACGCACAAAATGGAGCTACAAGAATGAAAAGTGTGGAAGTATATACAAGGCACTAAAACCATTTGACAAAATGACTCAAAAGCTCATCATAGTATGAGATAAAGGATTGCATAAATGCATGTTGAATGGCTTCCAACGAATGAAACATGTGAATGGTTTTACAAAAGGCGCACGCCATGGACTTGGTAAGTCTTCTTTAGAAACTTGCAAGAAAATATTGGTAAGAGATGTATGTCAAAGGAGGAAACAAAAATTAGGTACGTGGCCTTAAGACAACAAATTCCATTTCATGAAAGGAAAGTTAAAATGAAAACTTTGAATAGGGCATGGAAATCTATCAAAACATATTTGAAATAGTATTTTCTCAAATATGTAGTTGCAATTTCCTCGGTAAACATTCATGATGTTATAGTTTTGAAAAAAAACAAATGGTTTGAAAAGAATGTCGTGTAAAGAGAGGTCATTGCATAAAATGCCAGGGTGCAGCTAGATTTAGGTGAAGAACAAGGCACACAAAAAGTGCTTGATATAATGCAGAATATACACAAAGGAATTTGTTGAGAACATTTTAGAAACCCAAGATAGGTGATTGGTAAACATTTATGCAAAGTGTTGAAGTTGCAATTACTCTGGTAATCATGTCTGCAAGGAGTGAAAATTGTTGTACAAAATATCTCAAAGGAGTAATGGTTGAATCAATGAAGGAAGTTTGTGTCTCAAAAATTGAAGATTTGTGCACTTCAACCTTAGATACTGATAAAAGGCCTTTTGTTCATGAAAATCCACTACTGTAGCTGAAACATGAAGTCTTGACATAACCTTTTCACAATTTTCCATTAGATGCTTCAAATTTGGATACTCTTCATGGAAATAGCTACAAAATTAACACGATTGATGGGAAATTTGAGCATTACAATTGAGTTTTCACTGAGAAATTAATTATCAAAGATTAATTAACTTACACATTTTGAATGAATTAATTAATTGAGGAAAAAAATTGGCATTTGTCATTGAAAGGTATTAATTCGATGAATTAATTATATTCTTTTGTGGCTCACAAGTAACTTCCAGATTCGATGAGCAAACGATATCTGGATATCAAATTCATACATAACATTGATTTAATGTTATTCTGTTATGAAATAACGATTAATTTAAAAGGATTTGGTAATATTTCGATTATGATGGTTAGATGATTATTACACATGCTATTAATTGAAATATATTTAGATATTTAATTAATTTTTGAAATTAATTATTAATTGGTTAATTTTATAAGTTGATTAATGTGTTCTATTGTTTACAGGTTTTTTTTTTGTGAATTTAGGAAGATATTAGATTGCAATAAAGATGACTTGCAAATCAAATATGCAATAGAGGTGATTTTTTGAAAAGATAATCAAGTTGGCAGTGAATTGAGTGTTTCATGGTCCCCACCTATAGCAATTTGTGGAAGAAGATACTGTCGCACATTGTGTAGAGGTGGAACTCAAAGTGGAACTACAAATTGCAAGTTAACAACTGAAGCAAATTGAAGTCAATGGAGTTGAAACAGAAAGTTGCATTGCATGCATACAAAAGCTATAGCTTTTGCATGAGATGTTTTAGCAAAAAATATGGAATTATTGGGCTATCAATTGTATAATCTACTCACTTTTCAAAAGGAGTTATAATTTCTTAAGAAAACCAATTAGGCACCTTAGTTAGAAGTTTCAACTAGTTTAGTAGTAGAGTAGACAATGGATTTTTCTACGTTTTTAGTTAATCGAGTCAATTTGAAAGCATTGGTTTATGTACACTGGTGAAGTTTTCCAAAATTGTAAATGTTGCTTATCTGTTTCACTACATAGAAGCAACCAGACTAAAACCTACTTTAAGTTGTATTCTAGAGTGATATTTGTTTTGTTAATCATTTTATTTGAAGCTTTCAAGGAATGAGTAAAGTTTATCTTTTATTTTGTTTAAAATTGTGATTTGTGATATGCTATTAAATTTTGCATTGTCAATGAATGGCTTTGTATTGATTATAGGTTGATTTGTTCAGTAGTTTATTTTAGGAATTCCTTGGAGATTAATAGGTCTGGTTAACAAAATGAATCAACATTCTTTTCTCTCTTGTGTCCTTGATATATCTTTTTCCTTTTTCTTATCCCTCGGTTAGAGTAGGTTTATGTAGAAGTTCAATCTTGCAGCAACAAAGGAGCTCAATAACCAGTAGGCCCCTTGAACATTACAACCATATTGACCACTCAACAAAACAAGAATGTTGTGACCCAACATCTAGGACCTTGGAAGATGATCGATTTAACGATCGTTTATCTTTTTTAGGAGAGGTAAGGTAATTGCATCTTGCCTGCATGTTGTTATGCCAATTTGGCCAATCAATAGAACTATCGCTAGAAGGAGGGCCACTTGAGAAATTTTAGTTTGTTGTATGGGAGTGGGTTACATCTTGGAAAACCTAGCTCTAATGGGTATCCCTTTGTGTATTCTCTGGATTCTTAACGAAATTCCTTTTCACATGCATAATAGGCTTCCATTATTTTTCCCTAATAGTGGACAATTTGCTAAAGATCATGTTAAGATTTGCAAGGATTTGATTGGTCTTCACTAGATTCATCATGAAGATACAACTTGTCAAATCTTTGTCAAAACACTTCAAGGTACAACATGGCATTGGTATTTTAATCTTCCACAAAATTTTATTTGTTCATGGATGGAGTTAGAAATTTTATTCATGGATTAGTTTGACCCTTATGCACATGCATAAGACCCATCATTTGAATTTGCATCTACAAAAATGACACCGTTGGAATCAATTTATTAGTTCAATCATAGGTTTTTTTTGATGTATCAGTGAGTTCAAGCTTTAAATATGGTTATTAATGATTTTGTGCTAAAGGAACATTATTATTGGGGTTTGAATCCTTCATTGGCAACATAAATTAGACATTGTGGGGAGGTTACCTCCCTACATGATGCATTGAACAAAGCTCTCTTACTGGCATAGGCTGGACATGACATGAGAAATTCAAGTAGCCAAAATCAAGATTATAATACTTGTGTGCTTGCAAGATGTCATCCTTTGTAGCCTTATGCCAGTTTATCCACCATTCCTATCCATATGCAATCATTTTAACCAAGCAACTACAACCTTCCTAATCTTCCAAACACCACATTTTCCAATGCTTCATATTAATTCAATCCCACACAAGACCAATGGAAGAATCTATCTTTGTAAAATCCAACCACATAGGTAAGTATTCCAGTTTCCAATGAAGTTGTGACTATATCATCTCTTTTCAGTCATATTCCAAAGCATAATGCATTGAATAATTATGAAGTTGTAAACAAAGAATTTGATAAGAAAGTATATCATTTTGATGTTTTATTTGAAAAAGAGCATGAAACAGATATAAATTCAGAGCATAATGGAAATATTAGGGTAGAATCTAGTTTCTTTGGAAATGTTAATACTAACGATGATATTGAAAGAGATGAGGTATTAACACAAGATTGATATCATGAAAAATTAGCAACCAAAGAATCTCCTTCCAATGCTTTGAACATTTCTTTTGAGAAATATGAACAACAAGATGAGGGATGGACAAAAGAGCATGGTTCATGTTGGATAGATATACCACTAATGCAAAATCAATTAAGGGAGAAATTGGAAGAATTAGGAGATCCAAAGCTATCTAAATTTGTTAGGCCAAGTGGATGTAGGATACATCAGAAAAATCAACATTCTCTGATGGATTGCTATGTTTTCCTAGGAAAGATGGAATTATATTTCAGACAGCTAATTGATGTTGAAGAAATACTTATGGAAGATCCCTGGAGTACGTATCCACTTAATGAAGATGAAATAGCTAGCACACATGAAAATGATAATGACTTCATCCAAAATGATGAGATTAGTTGTGAGAAGATGTTTAGCTCTTCCCCATCATCTGATGACCTTGATCCTTGCGTTAAGATGGATTCAACAACTGATGAATTTTATTTACCTTGTGCAGATTTACTAGATGTGGAAAATGAGTTTATTGATGAATTCATAGATCCTTGCATGACGGTGGATAAGGAAGGAGCACCCATTAACGAGTTGACACAAAGAAATGACTCTACTAATTGGAATGATGGACACATAGAAACAAAAATAAGCATATTTGTGGGTAAAATTACAAATAGATTGTGGTGAAGGCCAGAAAGCTGAGGTCCAAATGGAATCGTCAGAAGAAGAAGTTCAAGTGGATCAAGGAATGTGTGATGAGATCCAACTGGATGAGGCAAAAGAATGTCTAGAAAATGACCAAGAGGCTGCTCCAAAAGTTGAATCGCTTCAACATGATGATGAGAATGAAATGGGGTAGTATTTTCTTAGTTTTGATTCTATTTATTCTAATGATTTGTTTGAAGATCCTAGTTTATCATGCAGTGATCAATTTTATCTTAACAATGATGAACTTGACACTCATGTGCACATTCTCATTGATGATATGCAGGAACATGAAGCGGAGAAGTACTTTCCTAGGTATGATTCTATACACTTTAATGAGTTGTTTGAAGAAGATGCTGAAATTGATGCTTCATCTTTGGAGGAGAAGGGTTCATAGACTTTACAAGTAGATAATGGGGATGATTTGCTGCTCAGTCCATCTGAAGAGATCAAAGGAATTTGGGACTCTACATTTGAGTGGAATATAGAAATGTTGGAAAATCCATATTCAAGCGGCATAACAACCTCACTTTAGGTGATCCATGTAAGATTCATCCTCTTGGTTCACATTATGAGGTAAGTTCCACTAATTTCTTATCAGAAGGAAAGATTACCATGATAGGTAAGGCAACTGTTAAGCAAATTGATTTAAAGGTTGAGGAAGCTAAATATTTAATTGGTGACACATTAATCTTGTAGAGCGTGATTAAAGATAATGGTCCCTATGAAATCATACACACTAGATTGATGTTCAAAAATAGCATTAATAATGATAAGGATGCACAAGAAATTTTTGAACCATATTTTGATATCTTGAATGCTAATGATACATCGCTAATGGATGTCCTATATGTTGATATGCATGTACCAGAGAAAAATGGAATAGTTTTTCATGAGCTAAAACCTCGTGAAGAGGATATCATACGATATGATCATGCAACAACAACTGAAGGTCTTCTAAATCAGGTGGCGTCTTTTCATCATCCTATGTATTTTGATAATTTTTAGTTTGATTATGATGCTGGGGATAATAAAATGTGTTTGTGGGTAAATCACGATAAGGTTGAGAACCCACAACTGTTAATATTTCATACTTTATACCTTCAGAATGAATTTATTGCACATAAACTTTACATTTCAGAGTATAAATATGAATTTTCTAGATTCAGAACCATACCTAGCAAATTAAGACTTCTGGACATAATGAAAAATTAGTTAGGTGAATGTACAGGTTTTTGTTGTTTTTTGTTTTTTGAATCTAGTTTAGAGTTAGTTTAGGATTAGGATTGGTTAGTGTTAGTTTTTAGTTTAGTTGGTTCTCTTTTAATTTTGGTTTATTTTGTCAATTTTGGTTTCTTTTCTTACATTCTACTATTTTTCTTTTTCTGTGTCCTCTTGTTTTTTGTTTTTGTTTTTGGGTTTGTTTGTTTTCTTCTGTTTTTGGTCTTTGATTGTTTTTTTACTAGTTTTTGTTTAAGTTTTCTATTTTGTTTCATTGGTTCGTCGTGTCTATTTGTTCTTTTCTTTTGCTCCTCTCTTTTCTTGTATGTTTCTTTTCTTTCTTCTAGGGGTTCCTCTCGTTGACAGTGGAAACTGAGTAGTTGTATGCAAGTTATATCGAGGGGTGAATCTATTGAGATTTTGTTCTCTATATTTTCAAACACTTGATTAGTTAGTTGCTTTGAATATTTTGATTTAATTTCATCCTTTCCAAATTGGGAAATGTTTGCATGAATTAGGACTTGGTGTATTATAAAATTTCTAAGAAGTCTTTGAAGATCTAGTACGATCTGTACATCTTAAGAAATCCATCAGTTAGTTTGAATCAGGTGGGGTAGCTCCATTCCAAGTGAAAATTTGAAAGGGTTACATTTCTTTCATGATGTCCACCATGGTTCTCAACCTACTTCTTAAGCTTCACTGCTTGAGGATTGAGGGAAAACCAAAAATTATACTTCAAAAGAATCAACATTTGAGAAAAGGGAAATAAAGCAAATTTGAAAATAAACTCAATCAAAAAGGTTGATTCAAGTATCTCTACCGGGGCTATGGACGCCTGGCTGGTAGTAGAGAAATGCTTAGAGAGAACCAAAGGTATCTCTGTCAGGGCTATAGACGCTTGTTCGATAGTAGAGCTATGCCTAGGATATCATTACATGTTAGAAATGTAACTCAAAACTACATAGCTTGGGTAAGAGTCTACTTCATTTTGATCACAATAGTACCTATAGAGGGGAATGAATCATTTGCACACACCAACAAATTTCAGTTTCATCTCGAATCTCTATAGTGTCCCAGTTTTGATTGTGTTTTCACTTCTTAGATTTCCTTGAATGAGCCTAAACTAGAGATTTTGGGTATTTGGAGAGTTGCGTGTCTTAAAATTCTTAGAGAATTTTCCCAACCGAGTCGCCATTTGTTATGCCCTACATACAAACCCCAACTTTTTGCTTGGAAAAGTTAGGGACCCCCTCTATTTTCCTTCATTTTTTTGTTTTGGTATGTCATGTTCGCACTTTGTCTTTCTCATTTTTGTCCTTTCTCGTGCCTTGTTCATTTTCTTTGTCTTTTTCAGATTTGGGTTTTGGACTGGAACTAACACTTTGCACTTGGTAAAGGTTCAATTTCCTTGGTTCATCCTGATTCCGATCTCCACTTGCTTGTCATCTTTGTTTTATCAGGATCAAGTTTCAAAATGGAATTGACACCTGACACCTTTTAGGGTTTCAAGTTCTAGTTCCATCTCAACTCCAATCTCTGATTCCTTGTTTTCTTTTGTTTGGTTTGGAATCAGGTATCAGACTAGAATTGGAACAAAGAACCTTTTCAAGGTTCATGTTCTTGGTTCTGTCTTGATCCCGATTTCCACATCCATTGTTATTTTTTCCTATCAGGTTTAGGTTTCAAGACTTTCTCAAAACCTTGCACTCTTTGAAGGTTCTTGTTTTGAATTCTTCCTCGATCTTGATCTTTGGTCTATTTTGCTTTGTTTTTCCTTTGAGAATTATTTTGGTTTGCATTCCTTATCTAGTCCCAATCCTAATCCCTGTCTTTCTGTTGCGTCATTTTCTTTTCGTCTCCATTTTGGTGTCATTTGTTCATCTGGTTTCATTTTTTGTTGTCTTTCATTTTGTTGCTCGACTGTTGTGTCATTTGTTTGTTTGCTTGTCTTGTCATATTGTCCTACCTTAGAGTTAAAAAAATCAAAAAAATCAAAAAATATCAAAAAATGTAAAAACATAAAAGAGTGGAAAATACAAAATACAAAAAAATTCAAATAATATTAAAATACAAACAAAAAAATCACAAAACACATAATAAAAATAAAATTAAAATACAAAAAAAATAGAAAACAATTTTTTTTAAAAAAGTTTTAAAATAAAATAAGTAAAAGAACTTTCAAGAATTATCACAATTTCTAACCCATCTGCAGGATTTGCTATGTGGAACTTTATGTTATTGTGAACCATGATGCCCAACCTACACAAACACAGCAAATAATCAATGTGTTAGATCAAATGCATGGTTAGAAACATGATTCCTCAAGAAATTCATTTGAAAGTAAAAGAAGAGGAATGAAGTTAAGAACACAACAAATTTGAAGCAAGAATATCAAATCCTATTCTAAAACCATGCAAACTCTTAATCTCTTGAGGGAGTTGGTGCCAATTTGATGTGAAAATTGGCCCTTTCCCAACTCCAATGGTGTGATGAAGATGCTTGATGAAGGATTGATGCTTGTAGTGATGACTTCAATGGAGCTCCATGTTGAAAATCTGCAAAAAGCCTAACTATGCTTGGATGAAATTGATGATAAGTTGCTATGGATTTGAGTATAATAACTTTGCATGAATTGTGGATGGATCAAATGAAGGATGAGCTCTTCATTTATAGATGAGATTGATTAGAGAAGAGGCAAAAGGGATGAATGTGGGACTAATCTTCAACAAATGAGAAGAAGCCACATGTATCATGTGAATGGTTGAGGAATGAGCACATTTTGAAGAATGCAAAGAGGGGGGATATTCAAATTCAAAATATGGCTTGAAGTATCGTGAAAGGTGAAGCAAATGCACATGGCTCAAGAAAAGGACATGTAAGATTTTAAATGCTTTGTTGGAAGGGACAAGTCGTTTTGGGGGAAGATTTCAAATTTGAGGAATATTCCATCTTTGATGCCTTTTTGAATGAAAATAGATGATTTATAAATCAATTAAATTGATTTTCATGTGCAAGTTGCAAAATCTAGAGGATTTGAGTGATTAGGATTAGCATTAATCATGATTTGATGATGTTAGTTGATTTGACCATTTTGACTTAGATTTTAGGATTTAAATAACTCAAAATGAGAAGAGAATGATTTAGACCTAGTTAAATAAATATTTTTGATTTATTTAACCAAAGGGGGTGATGTTAGATTAAATTAGATAAATGCTTGATTTATTTAATTTAATTAGATTAACTTTAGAGATTTAATCAAATAATATGATTATTTAATTAAATAAAGATAGGAAGATGAAATGACCTAGCTAATTACACAGAGACAATGATTTAATTAAATCAAGGGATTTATTTAATTAAAAGGGGAATTATGATGACTTTAATAAAATAAGGCTATTTGATTAAATTGTTAGATAGAGGATAATCAGGATGAAGCTGCATGTTA
>VDFB02009617.1:0-47783 GCA_007258455.2 Sequoia sempervirens | reverse complement strand
CATAGGGTGACTCATGCGGAGCCGTAGACCTCTCGTGAGGACGAGGCCACGACCTTGCCAACCACGGCCTTCTCAGCCTTCCATTAGTCTGCAGAAGCACTAATGAAGACGAGGCATCCATTTTTAAAATCTTGCAATGATATTACTACCCAACCCAACCCTCCTACGTTAATTATTAGGTTTTCACTTATTTACTAACTCACTCGTGGGTTATCCTGAGCTCTTCCCCTTAAACAGGGCGCCGGCCCCCACGAGGAGCCACTCTCCCTAGAGACCCATCAAAAACAAGGGGTTGTACCATGCCAATCATAATCATCAAAGTATGACAACAAAAGCAATACACGAGGCATAAACCATCTCGCAAGTAAAAATACCATAATAAAATCTCATAATTCGGTACACCCCATTAATAAAACATAACTCATCAAAAATCAAGGTGAAAAGTATAAAACTCAGAACAAAACATCATCCTCTGGAAGACTAAAGTGTTGACACAAACGGGTTCCCACATCAAGGAAAGAACAGTGTCCCAAAACCCAACAAACCATCAAGATTAAATTTCAAAAATAAATAATTAAAAGTGATAACCTATTTAATTCCAAAGTAGATTACAAAGTAAATCTCATTCCTAAAATATGATCATACTACAACCAAAATTAATTAATAATGCTGTTTTGTCAGCAATATTCTTTCCAACCTAAAAATTCAATAAAACAGATTTCTTTCTATTTCACTAATATTTTTAATTGTAACAAATTCTGCTTTTTTTCAATAAAGAAACAAAATCTATATTTTTTTAAAAAATTAACTGGAAGTGTAATTAGAGAGGAAACAGAATCTACATTTTCTAAATAACACTTAGATTTACAGAAATATAGAAAAGAACAAAATCTACATTTCCTATATAACAGTTAAATTAACAGGAATATAATTTAATCAGGAAAGAACAGAATATTCATATATATACATTTTTTTTTAAAAATAACCAATACAGTAACAGTTAAACAAAGAGATCAGAATAAATAAATAAATAAATGTATATACATATATATATATTTGTTTATTTATTTATAAAAGTAAGTTCGAATTATAAATATAAAACTTATATATAAAAGTAAATTTCTTAATAAAATACAACTTTGTATTTTATAAATTTCAAACCATACATATTTAAATGGGTATTAAAACCCATACGCAGGTGGTACCACCGCCGCCCGGCTGTGGCAGTCTACGGACTGCGCATGGCAGTCCTGCGGACTGTCATGGACAGTCCGCAGACTGTCGCACAGTTCGGCGGCGGGGGTGTTGGGTACGGCCAAGGCCGAACCCCCCACCACACAGCCTATACTCATAATTAAATCCAACACAAAAAAATAAAATAATCAAAAGTACGGTGCCGAAAATGAATGAATAATTTTCAATAAAAATAATTTTCATTCAACATTTTATGTGATTTAAATTTATATATATATATATACACACACCCAGGGGTTTGAACATGACAAGAAAAATAGAGAACAGATAATTACAGTATATATTCCATTTACTGTGCATGTTAAAAATAAAAAGAGAAATGTTTAATAAATATATGTATAGACCAAAATATCACAACCTGGATATTTATTGAACAGAAATTGCCCTTTAAACAACTATGCATATAAATGAAACGAAATTACAATTCTACTGTTCATTTCCAGATTGCAAAACAAATCCCTTTTAATAAATAACCACAACCCAAAACCCCCATAAATTTCATTAATCAGATAACAATTTCCAATTTCTGATTAAACATTCTTAAAGTAAACCATAACCCCAGCAAATTTTTCTTTCTACAATTATTTAATTTTCAACCCTAAATATAAATTTCACACACAGAAAGCAATTCCTATTTAACAGAAAATAAACAATTAACAAGAATAGAACCTGGCGTCCAACGCTTGCAGCAAACTATAGAAGCCTTGCCCCCTCTTGCTGCACTATTTCTTTGCTGCAAATCTTCCAGCAACAGATCCAAATCTTCCTTCCTCTTCCCAATTTCTCCAAAACAGAAAAGAACTAAGGGCAGAAAAAAAATGATTGGAAATAGAATTTTCCCAGAATTCGAACGAAAATCCCCTCAAACAAAGAGAAACTCTTAATAAATTTCATGCCTAGAATGCTTTCAATTCCTCTTCCTATGAATACCAGAGGTCATAATTCAAAAATCAAATAATATTTCACCCTAATTTCATTTTGATGCTTTTCCCATATTACATTTTCATTTTCATGCATTTAATTAAAACTAAATAAATTCTAAATTCATAACATAAACTTTTATTTAAACAAATGTATAAATATGCCTCATTTCCACAATTCTTCATTAAATATTTACTTATTTAAAATCAACCATTGAGAGATTCTAAATAAATGCAATGCTTTTATTATTTCCAATATTTATTCATTGCCATATTCAATTATTATTTTATGTTTTTTTTATTTTACCAATTACTTAATTATTTAAATTACCACATAAGACCATTCACTATTTTAGACAAATCATATAATCATACAGAGACCAATGTAACCACACAAATGAAGGAGACTAACATGCACAAACCATAAAGATACAAGACTGTTGACAACTTGGTACGGAGTTACTTTTCATGTCACCTCAAATATTCAACTTCTTGCCGTTGGGTTGGTTCTATGCTCGCCCAGACCTACCGAAATAGGTGGAATCGAGTCTTATTCCTGCAAAGCCTGCATCCACAAAGTGATATACAATATACATAAAATCAAAGCATTGTGAGGAGGATTCACAGCGTAGCAGGGCACCCGCGAACGAGTGATGCTACCTGTCCCCTCACCAAAACATATCATCATAAATTTTTACACCACATCATAAATTACTATTCTATAGTCTGTTGCATTCCAAATATCTCCATCAAATGATCATAATAAAAATGTCATCAAAATATCCATGGCATCATAAGAGTATAGTAATAGTCTAAGCTACCACACATAATAGCAACAGTATCAATCACAAATCACAATGTACCAAATAGAAACCACAGTGAATGTCAAAAATCAAATAGTAGCATCAGGGGTATTACATTTAAACCACTATTGTAGAGAGGATTAGTTGTAGTATCATATAAAAACATTTAGGAAAAAAGACACAAATGTAGCCATGGATTCTTATGGGCCTTTGTGTGCATACATTTGCTTGCCACATAGTAAAATGCTCTATGATGATAAAAACAACACAAATTAGAAAGCACAATCTCCATCATTTCTCATATCCATCTACATCCCTCTATTTCTCATACATTCCAATATGTGACATCGATAAAAAAATAACCATTTCCTCATTCAACCATGGAATTGTGATCACTTAGGCCACAATTGTTTACACCTACCTTCAAATGAACCATTTATTCTCCCTTTGCACCCATTCCCTTATCACTTACACCCTACTTTCTCATCTTATATTTTCTTCTACCATACCAACCCAACTCCTTTTCAACATCCCTCCACAAATTCGTCATTTCGTCCACTTGAGGTATATCCAATTCATCTCATTCATTATATATCCAATTATGTAATATTGATCAAAATCAACCATCTCATCACTATCTTCTATAATATTAAACCCCCAATCTCTTGCCATCTTTCACCCCACCTTCCTCCTCAACCAAATCTTTCTTATCCCACTCTTTCCATTTTCTTCATCTCTATCACATCTCTCCAACCCTTTTCAAGAGTTTTGCTTAACAATTTCATTCTTCCGTCAAACTCTCGAGGGGGCATCCTACCTTTATTTATTTGATTCTTCATTCAAATAGGGCATGCCGTCACTTTATTTGAAACAACGCTATAAAATGTATTGTCTCAAAGAGGGGAAAAATGTAAACACTTAATTGTGACTAATGTGCATTTTATCTAAAACATTATCATTTTCCATCATTTGACCTAACTAATTTGTCTTTAATATTTAATTAAATAATTTTAGTATATGATTAATTAATGATCATTTTCACTCTATCATGACAATTAAATGATTTTTATAATTATTTAATTATTTTTAATTCCCTCTTAATTCCACTATTAATTAACTAATTTTAAATTATTTAATTAAATTATCTATTTCACCACTATTCATCTATATTAATTAAATAATTAACATTAATTAATTTACTAATTGTTCTTCTATTCCAAAGTCAATTAAATAATCTATTATTATTTAATTAATTATCCATTTCCCATCTCCAAAATTAAATAACAATTTAATTATTTAATTAATCTATTTATGTCTCAAACATTATTCAAAATAAATAAAATCATTTATTTTGTTTATTAAATTCAACCTTGCACATGTAAATAATAATTAAATTTATTTAATCATTAAATACTCATGCAAATTTCACTCATCAATCAAATCCACTTCACTCCCACTCACTTTGAGTCTACTAAGCAATCAATTTAGTCCACTAACCATTAGTTTCAAATAACACTCGAATCAATCCTCTTAATTGACCCATACGATCAGTTATCTAGAATCATGTAGTCACTTAATTACCCATCAATTCCTCTCATCAACCTTGAATTTTTGATCTTCTCAATCTCTCCTTTGATCTCGTCCATTGATCGGTGCCACCAAATATCTATAAATCAAACCATCCTATCATTCCTTTTTTTAATCCTAGATTGTGAAAGGAAACTATACTCGAATTTCTATAGTGATTTATTGCTATTATGCTTATATAAATATGAGATAAAAGATTACTTACACCATTCTCCAAGGTGAATAGAGAAGAACAATGGAGCTATGCTAGAGAAAATTGCGTGTTTTAGTGTTTGCAAGGTTTGCATTTCATTTGATTTAGTTTTCTCTATTTGCTTTATTGATTATGATCTTGTGTTGATTTATTACTTTATTCCATTAGTTTCATAGTTGAATTTCTAGGTCATTACAATACTCTTGTTGCAACTTCCTCTTTTGTGAATGTTATGTTTGAGTCTTCCCCTCTTTTATTAATACTTTAATAAATTAATAAAAATAATGACAAATTTATACTACAAAATAAGTTACATTTTAAAATCTTGAGAGTTTTGTCTACAAACCCTTCTTATTTTATTAAATTGGGTAAAAATAGGCCTATCAACTTTGAGGGTGAATAGTAGTAAGGTTTTGTTTTTGTAAAATTTTGGTATGTTTAGGACTCCCAAGTCAAGATCCAAGGCAATCCTAACATTTTTAGGGGGATCAAAATATCAGCTATAAATGTTGAACTTTTTAGTCCAGGTAATTTTTTTATGTTATTATTTGGCCCATCATTAGCCTCCATTCACCTCTCTTCCATATCCCATTAGCCAAAATTTTAAAGTGTTAGAAAGACAATTTTCATTTTTTAATGCGATATGGTACATGAAATTTCCTTTCCCAAATAGTGTATTAAGTAGTACTTATTAGAGGCATTGAAGCCTTTGATATTCCATCTTTCCTAATTTTCTTGGCTATTAGTGTAGGGATTATCACTTCCACTTGTAATAAATATATGTAAAGTTTAAAGTTTTATAATGTTTAACTTTGAAAGAAACTTGAAAATTGGGACCTTAATTGGAGTTGGCTTCATCCTCTAGTGTTTTGAATAAAAAATCAAGTTAAATTTAAATCCAAGTTAAAGTAAGGCCAATAGTGAGTTGTTGTAGCCTAAGGCCTTAGGGGATTCATTTGGTAGGCTTATCCCATAGTTCCTATGTTGATATAACTTAATTTATACCACTTAATGTTGTATTTTGTATACCCTATCCTAATACCTTTTCATCCTAAAACAACCCCTCCTTTAACCATACATCATATTTGTATATTTTTCTTGACATTTTTATTTGACCCCTCATGTTTGATTTAACATTTTGTTTCCACCACTATTACATACTGTAGACATCAAATCTGCAAATGGTTAAAAAATATTAACATAATAATATCATGTTAGTTATTTGAAACACATTTAAATTCAATATCCCTATGAGATACTTAACCATGATAAAATATGCAAAACTAAATAGAACAAGAATAGCTAATTGTAAGCATATAAAAACATGATCAAAACTTTATCCCATATTGGATTGGTGCTATTGTGGAAAATATCTCTTTCCCAATCCTTGCTTAAGCTCAATGATGAAATTGATATGAAGATACTATGATGCAATGGAAAAAATCAGCTCTCCAATGAAGAGAATGACTTTGCATAGGATTTGTGGATGAAATTGTGGAGGGATGAAGCTTTCATTTATAGATTTTCAAATGCTAAGAGTGCTCAAAAGGGACCAATGTGGGATAATGATTTGACCAATCAAATGGAGCCACTTGTCAACTTGTGATAGGCTTGAGGATGAGCACATTTTGGTCAATGTGCCAAAGAGAGGGAGATTTCAAATTTGAATTTGAGAGTTAATGCTGAGTTTGACTTGTGCAAGGGACATGTAAGAGACATTAATTTCTTTGTTGGATGTACATGTCCACTTGATTTTGAATTCAAACTTGAGGGAATATTCCTAAAAGATGCCATGTTGATGGAAAATGTTGATTTTAATAAATCAATAAATTGATTTATTGGTGCAAGTGGGAAAAGCTAGAGGATGTGATGGGTGGTTAGGTTAGGTTAATCAGGATTAGATTAGCTTAGGTGATGATTAAGATGCTTTGACCCTTTTGACTTGAATAGTCTAATTTTTTTAAATCAAGATGAAGAAATATGACTTTTGAGATTTAATTAAATAAAGTCTTGATTTATTTAATCAAAGAGGGAATGATAGGCTTAAATTAAATACAACTAACTTATTCAATTTAAGTGGATAATCTTTAGAAATTAAATGAACCTGATTTACCTAATGAGTGGATTAATGTGAATTTGATTTATGAATGAGTGAATGGATATGAACTAAGTGCATAATGCTAATTTCACGTGTCTACATTTTGCCCCTCTTTGAAGCAATGTACTTGCTGCATTGGTTCAAAGAATAAACTTGCCGTGGACTGCACTTTTTTGATTTTTCAGATGCCCCAAAGAGAGTGGTACATTTCAGTACATTGCCCCTTGAGGATTGATGAAAAGATTTGATCGGAGGGTTGATATTGCTATAAAGAGGTCCAAGACGGATGGCTATGGATGATGTGATGCAAAAATGAGATGATTTCCTATGATGTGCTTAGGAATAAATAAATCTATATTATCCTAAAACAACTTTAAACATGATATGATGTGAGATGGATGAGGATGAATGATGTGATATGCTGCATTTATAAATGGATGACGGCGAAGATGCTTAGACTAACAGATCATCTTATATTACATGGTGGATGACCGCAATGCATGTGAAATGATCATGCTCTCTATTATGTATGCTAAGGAATGATAAGCGTGGTATGTCATTGACGGTGGATGCAGTGGATGGATAAGCATGATGGATGCATCGGGTGAATATGACAAGTTAGGTGTGGAAATGAGATGATGACAAGAGGATCCCACAAGTCAACTTTTATGAGATATGATGATGAGAAAATGGTGATGATAAATGGATGGATCGGTTTATCAAGGGATTGACTTTAAAAGGGCTTACTTACTTTATAGTTTGATAAATACATAGATAAGGATGCACTTCATGTATATGTAACTGTGGACATGCTGTACCTAATGTGTGATGGAAGAATTTGGTCTGACAAGTAGATAGGAGTATTCTTGTTCACACTTGACATACGTAAAACCTTTGCTAGGACGCATCTAACACAAATGTAAGTATTCGGGCTTAAGTTATTTCCATAAGAATATCCAACAAGCACAAATGCATAAAAGGATAATGATCGCTGCTCCATTCCCATTCCCCAAATCCTTCATTCGATATCAATGAGTCCTGGAATGAGCACAAGATAAACTGCGCGAAGAGATCAGTACTTAAACACTTCAATGTTCTTCATATCTCCAGCCAGAGGGATGTGTTTTGATAGGATAAGAATCCAAAGTGATATCCAAAAATGATGCCCATTGTCGGAACGATATATCCTAGGACATGCATTGTATAGGATGATGATGGTTTGATAAGTTGATTGATAGGCTATCGATATAAGGTTGACTGACATGTTTGAAAATGATCGAGACTTTGATTTTGTTTTAAAGATTTGTTGTTTGCTTTTGATTTTACGGTTGAAGCTTGATTTTACAATCATAGGATCTATATTTCTATTGTTTCCTTTACAAAAGGATGAAGGTACGACGCCTTTATTATGGATGATTGATTATCAGGTGCAGTTTGTGATGAGACAGATGGATTTTCAAATATTTGGATGTTTTTGAGCATTTTGAATGTTCTTGAGGTCAAGTTTTTGGTATTTCTATGATTTTACAAATGTTTTATTTTTGATTTTGAATGTTTTGATCTTTTGTGTTTTGGAATGTTTTTTGATTCTTTTGATGTTTTTTGAATGTTTTTAGATTTTGATGTTTCTTTGGATGTTTTTGGATTTTGATGTTTTTTGGATGTTTTTGGATTTTGATGTTTTTTGGATGTTTTTGGATTTTGATGTTTTTTGGATGTCTTTTTGGATTTTGATGTCTTGGGGGCTGATCCAAGATGAGCCTTGCCTACGTTTAAGCTCAGAGACGATGTAGTTAAGATTCCAATGTTTTTGATATTTTTCTAATTTTTTGCGTGTTTTTGGATTTTTGATGTGTTTTGAATGTTTTTGGATTTTCTTGGTTTTTTCGAATGTTTTTGGATTTTTTGCATGATTTTGACAACTTGGATAGTGATATGTGTGATGATATTAGTGCTTTGATTTTGTTGAAAATCAAGCTAGGGTTGACTGACCGAATTGATGGATTGATTGATGATGATAACATTGTTGAGGATGCACAACAATGCAAAGATAGTGTTAAGTAACACAAGGATTGGTAAAGATATCCCCAAGATGATGATGGATTGATGATGATTTGATCAAGACTGATGATGATAACATTGTTGAGGATGCACAAAAATGCAAGGATAGTGTTAAGCAGCACAAGGATATCTTGATGATTTCTTGATTGGATTTGATTGATCATGATTGTTGAAGCTTGGTTTGGAACCAAAGTTGTTTGAATGATTTGATGTGACGTTTGATGTGCAACTTAGATGCGAGTGATAGTGATTATTTGGATTGATGCTTGATGAAAGATGAAGCTTGATGAGGAGTGTCTTCTCGCCAAAATATGCCATGGGCTAGTGATTTGGATTCTAGATCACAAATGCTTTGACCAATTTGATTTCACATTTGTCAATGTTCGGATCACCACATAAGTTGGAGGATATAGATCAAGTTTTATTCCTGAAGCAAGATGTACATATCTTCCCCCAATGTCTAGCAATGTATGGAATGTCATGGATGGATGCTTGGACCAGTGTATGGATGGATGGATATGGTAAGTATGCAAAGGATGCCAAGGATTATCTTGCGATAAGATAAGGTGTTCAAATCAAGAATGCTCATTTGGATATGCTTCATGGCTCAAATAACGCTGCATAGGATGGCCTATGTCAAGATGTTTTATTGTAAGCAAGTGTAAAGTGTGCCCCAAACTTTCATCCAGATCAAGATAACTTGGATGATGGATGTAGATGGATGAAAATGGATTGGATCAATGGTTTATGGATGGATGGATTTATTATGGATAAGATGGATGGATTGTTGGCTTTATTCCTACTAAGATGAGATGCTTTCAACTGAATTGGCACATGTAGATGCTCGATTCTACACATGATGCCTGTTTACCAGGTTTTCATCATGGTTTTGCCCAAAGTGCCACCGTAGTGGTTTTCACTAGAAGACAATTTTTTTCTCTTTACTGTTTTCAATCCTTTTTTTGATTTTTTTTTTTTTTGATTTTCATATATTATGATTTTTTTGATTTTTCTGAAAGATTTTAAGCTCATGCTGACCCACAAGGTGTTGCTGATGTAGATGCCCTTGTCATAATGTGCCATTGATAGCCTACTTGAAGAAGTTGCTTTGCTAAGATATGTGCACTTGAATGCAACTTTTGGGATTCTTGATCTGCTTTATTGATACTAGGGTTAACTCTGTCTCTGTGCGCACATCGCAATAGAATGCCTTCAAAATCCTTATGATGAAGGTTTGTTTCCAATACATGGTCAATGTGAAAATTGGATATCATGCATGGAGACGTGGATATAGTGTGTTTAGGGATAAGAGATGGATTGGTTGACAGTTTGGAACCTTTAACTCTCCAAACTTGGGAAGATGAGCAATGATGGGTGGAAACAAAAGTGTGCATGGAATTAGGACCAACTACTTGATACACTTTGTACGTCACTTGAAAATCCTTCTTTTTCTTTTGCGGACATATTTGATGGATACTTTTCCCTTTTTTATTTTCCCCCATAGTTTCTTTGACTGATGGAGTTTGATAGGGATAATCTTTCTTTGTATTTTTTGGTATCCATGTGTATTTGATTTGTTCATTATGCTTCTTAGCTTCTTTTGTTTTGATAAAGTTCTTCATGCTTTGATTCAATTCTTTCTTTTGAAGTTGGTCCCAACTCATGGATGGGGTGATGGGTGGAAGAAGATTCATGATGTGACTGGTTGTAGTATTGACATTGATTTCATAATAAGGATTCTTCATGCTCCCTATGTTGACATTTTCTTGAAACAAAGTTTCCCCCAGTATGGTGGTAGTAGCATCTTTGTTCCTTGATTCCTCCTGTTCCAAGAGATCTTGTTCGATAAGTGTTCTCTCATAGATGACCACTGTAGATGATGTTATTTCGATTGGATGCTCTGCTGACTTTGAAATATCTTGCTCTATCTGACCTAATTCTTTGAGTGGATAATGTTGGATATCTTCATACATGTTGTCCTCAGTCCAAATTCGGGGTATATTTGAACCTTATGTTGACAACTCGGTTTGACTGTAGGAATTAGTAAGGTTCCTGCTCTTTTTGTGTAATAATGTCAGGATTAAAGGAATCCTGTTCTGGCTGAAGATCATCTACGTGTCCATCCATAGAAATCATCTCATGGGTAGATGGAGGAGTATGTGCTATATGGATATGATCATCTTGCATAGATAAGAGAGTGTCCATTAGATTATTGTAGTATCTTGAAGATACAAATTCTTGATCTTGAATGATTTTAGAGTTGCTTTCGACATGCTTTGTCCAGATCAAGTTCTTGACATGGGTTAATTTCAAAGGATGGATTGCTTATAAAGGGTTCTTGGATGTTGTCATTAGGAATGGGAAGTGACTCAATATCCTCTTGATATTTGAGTGAATTTGGATCAAGTGTCAAGTTGAGGATTCCTTCAGTATCTGTAACCACGAGGTCAAAGGGGGTCAACATGTCTTGTAAAGGACCACTGCTAGACTTTGGTGAAAGATGTTGACCATGCTTTGGAATGAATTCTTGAGATATGTCCTCTAACTCCTAAGGTGATGTAGAGACATTTTCAACATGATCATAGGTCAACAGATTGTGCATTATGTCAATAGGATCAAATAATCCTAACACTCCTTGAAATAGATCACTAAAAAGTGTCTCTTGATGTATGGTGAGTTGATCATAGGATGGGGTGGAAACATCTTCAAGGTGCTCATTGATGGAATGATCTTGATCATTGTTTCCAACAATTGTGGCAAAGATATTGTGAATGTCTTCAATTGATGTTGACATTTCTTGAATTGGATCATTGTTGAGTATTGTTGGTGGATTTTGATCATGATTGAAAATTGATTTTTGATGTATGTTAATTTGATCATTCGATGAGGTGGAAACATCTTTAAGGTGTTCATTGATGGATAGATCTTGGTCATTGTCCCCAATAGTTATCATTTTTCATGTTTGTGCTTGTGTTTGTTGGGTAGCTTAAGAGGCTTGGGCAGCTTGGGTAGCTTGAGCGGCTTGGGTAGCTTGAGTGGTTTGGGTAGCTTGAACGGTGTGGGTAGCTTGAGCTGCTTGTGGAGCCGCCTGATATTGTTGAAGCGCTTGTTGGTAGGATTGATGTAATTTTAGTGCGATGTTACAATATTGACTTATTGCACTTGGTTTTGGTGGTAGTGGTGGTGTATTTGGAATCGTGTTGGATGTAGTGACAAGTGGTTGAGATACACTTGGAGCGATCATGGTAGTGAGGGGTTGGGATATGATGGGTGTGAGAGTGGTGGTTGGAGTGATCGAGGTGATAGGAATAGTCGGAATGACCGAGGTGATAGGGATGGTCAGAATGACCGAGGTGATAGGTCCTTGGGAGACCATATTTTGATTTGTTAGGATTGATGTTGTCATTTGATTAGATACCATTTGTTGGTGCGATGTCGATGGTATATTCAAAGGATTTGATGTGATGACTTGATTGGTGTTAGGTGGATTGATTTGGATGGAGTGATTGGTGCTAGGTAAAGGGGGAAGCCCTAAACCAAGGAATGATGTTGATATGGGTAATGGTGGTGGATATGTTTCTTGGTGCAATGACTCAACTATTTTGGTAAGTGTAGCAATTTGATCTCGCCAAATTTGATCTTGATTTCGATCTTGACTCCCTTGATATAGTTGATTTGGATTTTGTTTAAGCAAATTTGGAGTGTGTACTTGTGTTTGATTTTGGACAATGTTATGATTTGGTATGATGTTCAAATTTGGCATTATGGGTTGAAATTGTTCATTGTTGATGTTGGGAATCACATTGCCTTGTTTTAGGTAACTCTGATTTTGCATGGTGTTACCTTGACTTGGACTAATGCATGGAGTCGTTATCATCATTTTGGAATTTGAACAACATTTGTATGATTTGCAAATGTATTTATCCCAAAGTTTTTTGGATTCATGTTTGGAAAACTTGTACTTGGTACATTCTTGTTTGGCATGTAGGGATTTGGTGGGATGATGTTCATTTGAAGGCTCATGCATTGATTGTTCGATTGGTGGATTTGTAGGTTTGGATTTAGATCTACCATTGGGAAATGTGTTCCAATATTTGATTTGGGCATACTCACATTTGTTGTACTATTGACATTTTTCAAAGGTAATGATCCCATGTACGGTTTGTATAGATGTGAGTGTTGATAATCAATTGGCATTGTAAGGCTTTGAAAGTTTAATTTATTTGGATTACTCATGATGTATGGATCAAGTTTGTATTCCATGTTATCCTTGTGTTTTTACCTTATTGCAAAAGTGACTTCTAAGGTTCTTAGGACCAATGGTGAGATGAAGGATGAAAAAGGGAAATGATATGAGTGTTTGAAGGTTTTGGATCAATGCTAGACTTAGGGTTTGATTTTGATTGGTTTGATTTGGATAATGAACTTGTAAACCCTAAAATGTTGGATGTGACCTTAGGATGAACTTGTTCAAAGGATTTCCAATTAAATATATGAGAAAGGATGCATTCCCAAACAACTAACTAACAAGGTGATTTTGAATTTGATGATTTATCCAAGTCTAGAATGATGTTTTCAAAGCTCTAAAGTTGTTTGGTGGGATGGATTTTGATAAGTGTTTGAGGTGGATGAAGTGTTTGATTTGATCCTAAATGAATCTAGGAAGGACTTGTTTACGAGACCAAGATAATGAAGAACATGCCTTTCTCTAAGAGTAATTCAAAATCAAAAGACCAATGTTTGCATGAAAACCATACAACCAAAAGATACCATGTACATATGTGGGGTCCAATTGATTTAATCTTTGCTTAATGGATTCTTTTTACCACAAACACACTCTTGATTAGATTTTCAATTGAATGTCCAATGTCCTAATTTTTATTCATCCCACAAAATGCATTATGCGAAAATCGAGGAAATCAAGGCAAATGTTTCCTAATGTTAACCTTAGGAGGAGAAAATTGAGATGAAATCCAAATGCTTAGAAGCCTCTAAGGATATGAATCCCAAGGGCAAGCAATAACATGTGAATTTGTTCAAGGATATTTGCCTCTCCTAAAGGGTTTACAATTTTGATGATTCGTTGAATGTTGGTTTTGATGTTTTGGATACAAGCACTATGTTTTCAAACCACAAGCAATATGACGTCCTAACTCAATTGGTACATTTTTCTTAGTGGGCTTGCCTCATGCCCTTGGTAGAAGAAGAGATGATTTTACATGCAACCAAGGAAAAAATATAAAGGTATGTTAAGAATGAAGTCTTAACCTCTATATTTCAACCAAGATCGGACATGGTAAGTAACTTCTTGGAATCTAAGTTCCAATGCACCACTTTGATAAACTCGCTCAATGGGTCAATTGGTCACTACAAAACAAGGGTTCTATTTCAGACTTTCCGTTCATGGAGATTGACCCATACGGAAAGAGTCCCCTTTCGGATCCATCTTGTCGGAATCAATTGCATGATACTGGCGTTTACTCCAATACCCACATTTATATCCTGTTTGGAAATACTCTTGGCTTTAGAGTGTTACCAGTTGAGTCGTTCCCTTGGGTGAGTACTTTTTCCCCAAGGCAGGCCCTCTAGGATAAACAAAAGCAAGCAAAGACAAAATCCGTAACTCAATCAATCTTTGACGACACAAAGAAAGATAATATACGCCATGATGCTCCACTCACACTCGCACAAGATCTTGTTCAATTTTAAACCCAAATCGAAGTGTGTATGGGCAATTATTTACACAACTTAATGTCACCAAAAGCCTTTTGATTCTCAAGATCGCCATGAGGCGCGAGAGAAGCGCATACGTCTTTGGATGATATTATTTTGTGTAAATAATTATAAAACAATAAAGATAAACATTCATTTTATCCTTCAAAGCAATGATTTGATTCATTTTAATCACCAAAATCAAATGTCAAGTTTGTTTCTTCAATTTTAGAACCCAAATTGAAAAGCTTAGTGAGTTTCTAATGTTCAATTTTAGGCCAACTTTGAAAAGATCAAGATAGTGATTGATTTTAAATCCAAATTGAAAGCAAGTTGTCACAAAATAGAAAACAAAATCAAGAAATGAATGCCTCAAGTTATTGCAATAAGCATTAAAAAAATGCTTTTTTCAGAGTTCAAGTCCCCACTTTTTGATTCAAATCTTTCGTTATTTGATTCCTACGTGAGAGCAACCATTGTCGTTTCTTGATGCCAACCCACAATCAAAGTAAAAAAATCTTAGCAATGAGATATATATCAAAGAATCAATAAAGCATAGATCACTTTTACAAAAAAATACACTTATCATGTAAAGTTTCTGAAATGTTAAAAATTAGATTCTATGCACCTTTGAATTTGGCAAGCCAACTAAATAATTAGCTATATAAAAAAAGAAAAAAGAAAAAAGGCTTTAAAAGATCACTCCACCAAACTTTATTCCACTGAATCATGTTATTCCTTTGTCAAAACAAATGTATGCTTGGAATTCATTCCTACCCAAAACAAATCAAATCCAAACATGTTATACTTATCCTATTATTATAACATTATAGAGAGGTCAAACTCAAGTTCACACTATAGACTCTTTCCGGTCTGAATGAAAGAAAAACTAATCACTTCATGACAACCACACAAGGAGAAAGCACTTTATGATGATTTCCAAAGATATTTATGGAAAGATAAAGTTTTTTTTATCTCCCCCCAACTTTAATGCATCAGAATATGATAATCAAATGTAAGGACAAGGATAGCTTGCGCACAACACTTGAAGAAAAGAAAACTTAAGTTCAACGACACTCTATTCCCCATCATCATTGGATTTGCTTCTCCTTGTAATCAACAATGAATGCATTAACAATGTATTTATGTCGCTGTGCAGCATATTCAACTTCCTAAATAAATGATCCAGCCTCCCTATAATCATCATTTATGCCACATCAAAAGCATTTCTATAGTGGTTAGCAGGCGTACAAAAAGACAGTAAGTAGAGATCTTTAAATATTTTCAAGCAAATGCATCTGGCATGTGTAAGGTGCATAACATGAGCTTGTTTGAAAAGACTTTAGAAACTTTCAAACAAATGCATGAGTCTTTTGAACTACTACCATTAATAGTGTAAAGGCCGCACGAATTTCAAAGTGATGCAGTTGGCAGGTGTAAGGGATATAGCTGAAAGTCAATAAAAAGTAGATGCGCTGCTCCTTCTCCTCTTTAAATGCGCTGGAGTTTTGATAATGGCTCTTTCTACTAGCTTTGCACATACCTTGAAGTTGTTGAATTCATCATTATATGGCATGTAGAGAGATGTAGAAACAAGTAGCTAGACATGGAAGTTATTTCGAATGATCCCTCTGTACTCTCAATTGATGCCATCATTTGAGAATATTTGGTTTTCCTTAGCAAATTGGTTCTAGCTCCAACCTCCGCCACCACTGTTTCCAAATATGGGTAATTGAAATGACATTAAACACATATAGGGCCACATAAAATACAACGCTTTCCTTTATCTCAAAAGCGGTATTGCTTTAGCTAGCATCTTTGATTTATTTGTAAATGGAATTAAGTTGACGAAAGTGAACTTGCAGAATGTGCTATCCGATCCGACTATTAATTATGAAATTGTGTTAACCGCCAAGACTGATAGTATAAGTTTATGCCTAGCTCGAAATTCAGAAACATAAAAGACAAACTATCTTTTCATTTCAGGGATCATGTTAAGGCCACTGAATTCTATATTGTATAATTCAACTGACTTCCACAACAACGTGTTAGTTCTTGAGCAGCAACTATTGAGGAGCAATTTGGGTAGCGACAATACTTTCAGTTACCCAGAGGATGACTTTGATCACTTCTGGCATCGACATTCATCATCGACCTATGATTATATCAGTACATCAATCGACACTATTGGGGAGGGCTTGCCAAACCAACCACCTATAGATGTATTACAAACAACCCTTACAACACAACAAGTGGGTGACCTGTTAGTTTCTTACCCACTTCCCTCTGTCAATGAGGGTAGCTCTTATTATATTTCACTATACTTTTGCAGCGTAAATGAAGCAAACCTCTCAGTCACCAACAGGTTCCAAGTCTTTATTAACGACAATCGAATTACAGACTGGCTACAATTTACTTCATTTCTGCAATGCCTTGTTATACATAACACTTTAAAATTTGGGCCAATTGGTTCTGTTAACATAACATTACGTCCTGGGGAAGGATCAGAAACAAGACCTTTTATAAATGCGACAAAAGTATTTCAAATCAGGGACATACAAAATATGACACACCTCAGAGATGGCTCACTAGGCATCCTATGTGGCACTCCTACAAATCTAAGCAGTGATTGGGTTTCAGATATCCCTTTCACCAAAAGTCGGGAAGGGTTCACCATTAGTGCTCCTACGCTATAGTTCACCCTTAAGTCATTTGTATATTTCAGAAATTTGTCAGTGAAGAAACACTGCTACTTAATCCCAGTCAAGCGTGGTTTGCATTACATTTTCAGAATTCATTTTTTATGCTAGAGCCCTCCCTCTAGTGCCATTTTGTAGACATCAAATCTGCAAACGGTTAAAAAATATTAACATAATAATATCATGTTAGTTATTTGAAATACATTTAAATTCAATATCCCTATGAGATACTTAACCATGATAAAATATGCAAAACTAAATAGAACAAGAATAGCTAATTGTAAGCATATAAAAACATGATCAAAACTTTATCCCATATTGGATTGGTGCTATTGTGGAAAAAATCCCTTTCCCAATCCTTGCTTAAGCTCAATGATGAAATTGATATGAAGATACTATGATGCAATGGACAAAATTAGTTCTCCAATGAAGAGAATGACTTTGCATAGGATTTGTGGATGAAATTGTGGAGGGATGAAGCTTTCATTTATAAATTTTCAAATGCTAAGAGTGCTCAAAAGGGACCAATGTGGGATAATGATTTGACCAATCAAATGGAGCCACTTGTCAACTTGTGATAGGCTTGAGGATGAGCACATTTTGGTCAATGTGCCAAAGAGAGGGAGATTTCAAATTTGAATTTGAGAGTTAATGCTGAGTTTGACTTGTGCAAGGGACATGTAAGAGACATTAATTTCTTTGTTGGATGTACATGTCCACTTGATTTTGAATTCAAACTTGAGGGAATATTCCTTAAAGATGCCATGTTGATGGAAAATGTTGATTTTAATTGCAAGTGGGAAAAGCTAGAGGATGTGATGGGTGGTTAGGTTAGGTTAATCAGGATTAGATTAGCTTAGGTGATGATTAAGATGCTTTGACCCTTTTGACTTGAATATTCTATTTTTTTAAAATCAAGATGAAGAAATATGACTTTTGAGATTTAATTAAATAAAGTCTTGATTTATTTAATCAAAGAGGGAATGATAGGCTTAAATTAAATAAAGCTAATTTATTCAATTTAAGTGGATAATCTTTAGAGATTAAATGAACCTGATTTACCTAATGAGTGGATTAATGTGAATTTGATTTATGAATGAGCGGATGGATATGAACTAAATGCATAATGCTAATTTCACGTGTCTACACATACATTTCCCAATGAAAATATTGAATTAATTTGGATTGGAGATTATTAAAATGAAATACATTATAAATTTTTTATATTAAAAATAAGTTTATGCTAATTTTTTATGGAAAATATTTCAAAAAACTTATGGGAACTAGTTCATACGAATTAGGGATCATTAATTTTAGATTAAAAAATAATAATACTTATTTATAGAGAAAATTACAAGAATCTTGAATCTATAATTGTTCACCTAAACTCGATCTGTCAATGAACATCAAAGAAATCTTCTTTATCAATTTGCAATACTCACAATAAAGTATAGTAACCCTTGAAATATGTCAATGGGCATATTAAAAACTATTTTTAAAAGTTACAGAAAGTTAAAAAGAAAAAAAAAAAACTTATAATTTCCACGTGAGACACCCATTTGATGTCCCTCTTGGTGGATGCCAATAAGTGGATTCATTTTCCAAATTGACTTTATATATTTTTTATGAGATATACCTACCTTATCCTTTCTTGAAACAAACCTATGACTCTTCTATAGAGTGCATGCACCTTCATCATTAGACACACTTATGAATATGTAAATCTAATTTTCACGTGAGACACCCATTTGATGTCCCTCTTGGTGGATTCCAATAAGCGGATTCATTTTCCATTGATTTTATATGTTTTCTATGAGATATACCTATCTTATCCTTTCTTTCAAAACAAACCTATAACTCTTCTATAGAGTGCATGCACCTTCATCATTAGACACACTTAGGAATATGTAAATCTATTTTGTGTAAATCTATTTTGACACGTATGTAAATATTATAAACAACTATTCTCCATACACTTATGAAAACTAAAAAAATAATATTAAAATACCTTTTTATTTTATATTCACCCAACTTCCCAACAACTCAGACCAAACCTCCACATCCTTCAACATTACTACCCTCCAGTAATTTTTTCTCACTTATCACCTCAAATTAACCATGTCAAATCCCAGTCCTTTCCCTCAATTATCGTTAAATCTGAATTTTGAAGTTTAAATCTTTGAATATTTTGTTGAATATTCCTCAGCAGCATGAAATTCATTTTCTTAAAACTTTTTTCACTAATGGTTGAATGGTATTATAAGCAAAAGATCTAGGAATCATATCTTTTTCACCGACTTTTGGAATGGCTTGAACTTGAAGCGCTGAAATGTCCCCGAAAGGTAATTTCTTTTGTCTTTCAAGCTTATATCTAAAAAACTTAGTCAACATGCTAAAATTGGATGGCTGTTACGTACATTTGCATGATAAAGTATGTTGACTGCGTACCAGTTCAAAAGAGTAGTACTACGTTATTGATTATGAACGGAATGTTTGTACAGGTTTTTGATTAAATAATTTTTTTTGAATCGAATTATGAAGGAAAAGAGGTTTGAAAAGACTTCGAAATCTTATTTTCAATTTAAAATCGAATAGATATATGATTAGGTTTTAGTAATTTAAATGGCTGATAACATTTGTTATACAGGTTTACAATTAAATGATAATCATTGTACTATTTGTTATTATCATTTTGTACTTGTTTACAGTCATACATAACCTGTAATTCTACGTTGAATGAGTTTAAACAACTAATTATTCAAACTGTTCTTACAGGTCTTATTCAATAAACAAACACGAAAATTAAGGAAAAATGTTCAAGCAGATGAATTGGATTCTTAACACTATTCTTCTTAACATTATTTTACTTATGTTCTCTATTATTCTGATGATGGATCATGGAGTGTGATCCGAAACGTTGACGCAAAAATACTGACACAATTGAATCCAGAAACAATCAGCAATAATCTTCATGGACTGTGGAAATCTATTATCACTAACTATTCTTCTTTAGACGTGGTCAAATGAAAGATATGTAACTGAATTAAGAGATTTAATCTTACGTTTATAATTGTTTTATTGATTATATTTAAATATAATTTAACAGTTAAATAGTTAATAATAATTTTATATTTCATTTTTATAATTCGTTTGATAGTTCTTGAACCACTTCCATCTCTTTGCTGTTTTGTGGTTTCTTTTTCACTGTAGATTTTTCATAACAATTTTTTATATCTCATTTCCATAACTCGTCCATAGCTCTTGAACCACCCACCTTTTTGCTACTCTAAGGTCCCTTTTTTACTGTAGATTTTATATAGCAATTTTGTATTTCATTTCTATAGCTTGTCTGATAGCTCTTGAACTGCCTCATCTTTTTGCTGCTGTGGTCCTTTTTTAATTGTTAAATATATAATAATTTACAGTAAAACAGATAGAATAATTTTTTATTTCTTTTCCATAACTCATTTGATAGCTCTTGAATCACCTATATCTCCTTGTTGCTCCCCATTTTTTACTTTAGATATCAACATTTCTGTAATGCTCTTCATCCATTGCTGACTGTCTATCTGATATTTCATTTTTATATTTTATTGTTATATAATTATATACAATCATAATGTAATAAAAAATACAGATACTTTTTGTCTTTTATCAAAAATAAATAAATAAATACTTATTTAAAAGCAAAATAATTCATTATATAATGAAAATATCTTATCAAACATTTATTTTAATATTGCATATCTTCCAAAAATGGTATGATTGATGTAGTAGTTGATATTCTCCCCTTTTACTATTGATAAGTATAGTCAAGATATTTTGATTATTGACTATGATGTTATAGGAATTATAGTTAAGATCTCATGTTTTTATTGATGACTACACACCTCCTAAGATGTGACTGATTGTAAAAGTCATCAAGATGTTTCACGATTCTCATGATTTTTCCAAATCTGAGAAACACACTAGTGAAGGATTTCTCATTTCATTTTAAGAATAATATATTTTAACAAAGAAAGTATCCATCAACTAGTCAAATACTTTCGCCCAAATGAAATTCCATATAAAAGAATAATATTTTTCCCCAAAAAATCCTTTCTTACTTATCAATACATTTTCTACACGCTAGGAGGTTGATAAGAGTTAAGTATAATTAGTTTATATTGATTTAAGTGATAGATCAATAAATAAACATTTTTAAATTAAATGGGGAGGATAAATGTATTTAGTTTTGAGAA
Organism: Sequoia sempervirens; assembly: GCA_007258455.2. Taxonomy (NCBI): domain Eukaryota; kingdom Viridiplantae; phylum Streptophyta; class Pinopsida; order Cupressales; family Cupressaceae; genus Sequoia; species Sequoia sempervirens. Next base: position 26,215 of record VDFB02009617.1, on the reverse strand, counting down.
TAAGAATTAAGAATTTATGTTGATATTACGAAGAATTTATATCATGGTATATAAATTTAATATTTATGATCTGATAAATTTTGCAAAGTCAGATAATTTTATGCAATTCAATTGTAAGCCTCTCATGTTCAAATCCAAGCCACATGAATTTGATAGAATGTTTAGTGTATATCAGTTCAACTTCACTTTCATTGCATCTAAATTTGTCAAAGTGGTGTTTATAAACATCTTAGGAGATATTTACAAATCTCTAATGTTGAGTTCTCTTAGATCAAACCTTTGGACATGTGAGTAGAAATTTAAAATGACAATAAATGAAATTAAAACACACATAATTGAAATCAAACTCTAAACTATCTACAATTTTGTTATAAAGTGAACAATAGATTTTTCCCATTTTGTGATGAAGTGTAAATCCTCAAAAGATTATATGATATTTCTACAATTCTTGTAATTTTTTTCATATGTAGATTGAGAAAGAATGGGTAGATTTATAAGATTTAAGATGAGAAGGTGAATGGTTGAGATTGATTTACCTTTAATTTAGTAACTTAAGTTTACTTTTTCTGATTTTATTTTGTAACTAATTTTCATGAACTTTGATTTATTCAATTTATTCTATCTAGGAATGTGCAATAATAAATTATGGAATTAAAAATTTGCATGACTGAGTGAAAGAGATTAAATTTTGAAAATAACATGTTAAGAGAATAATTAATTAATTATATGTACATGGATTTAATTTATGAAAGAATAATAATTTAATTTTTACATCTTATTAATATGTGTGCAAGGATTTTTTACAAATTGATTAATTAATTAATTATGAAAAATTATTAATTAATTATGAATTGATGTTAATGCATCAAAATAAAAATAAAAGATAATGACAAATCAATTAATTAAAAATTGACCAATTAATTAATAAAAAATAATTGGTTAATAGAATTGATGATATGATGTAACTAATTAACTAATTAAAATGAATTTTCAATGTGGTGATGTTAAAGTAAATTATTTAGGATGAATTAATGTGTATAATTAATTATATAAGATAGTGAAATTTAGGTGTCTACATTTTTCTACTCTTTGAAAATGTGTTGCAACTAAAAGAAGGAATGTATTTCAAAAATAAAAGAAGAATAATATAAACAATAGATATCCCATCCCAAGTAGGTAGATGATATGATGTATCATGATATGGAAGATCACGATTACATAATTTCCATAAATGCCCCAATGACTAACTTAAAAATTCAAGAAAAGTAAAAAATACACAAGAAAGTAAGAAAACATACACAAACAATGAAAAGATAAGTCAAACAAGATTTTCCCTAATCAAACTAAAAAAATGAGTTTGGATGATTATGATGATAGTATTATTTTTTTATGTTTAATATATTCCAAAACTAATGTAAGGATATTTTTCTAAAATGAATAATAATCGTAGGAAGGTTAGAAATAAAAGTTAGGAATGATTTGTATTTGCATGTGTTTGGATTTCCTTTGAAAGATATTTTGGACTTGTCCTCTTTGCTTTTGAGATGGATTATGTTGAGATTTAGCTACTTTTGGATTATTGGTGAGGGTAATGATTACTTGCAACCAATGGCAAGGGAAAACCAAGTTGTCAACTTCAAGGGCGTAATCTATCATAAAAAAAAATTATTATTATTTTAAAATAAATTCAACTAAACATTTTTACATAATGACCAAAGAACCAAGAAGTGCTACACACAAATATTCCTTAACTCACCCACAATACTCACTATTTATAATTAAATTTAATCTCAACTCATAATTACCTCAAGCAAAATTTTATGTAATAACAAATTTCCAAGAGAAGGTAACAAATTTACTCCTCTTGTTAGTTTTACCATTTTTCTAGGCTATCCATAATAATAATAATTTAAATTATTACTCATGTTGTCTAAAAAAGTGCCAATAGTGGCATGGTGCGATGGTTGAGGTGTTGTGTTGTTATTCTTTCCATAAGGTTCAAGATCTATTGGGGTGGAATTGTTGAAAAATTATATTTGGGATGAGGTCCCCTATTTGTGACCTCACCGGGTCAAAAGCGTTTACCTCTCTTAATTAAAAAAATGTTATCTCAGAAAATGAATTAATAGTTCTAAATATATTCTAAACTTATGAGTAAAGACTAGAATTTCCATAGTCTTTGAATCATAAATAAAGTGAACAATTTTTTTCTCTTATGTCTAAAGTGGGAGCATTGGATTATTCATCTACTTCCATACATATGCATTTTCTATACATGTTGATATCCTTATGCAAGCGAAATATACATTAAAAATTGAAATGAATATTAGTAAGATGGAAATTGTGAACCAATGATGGGGTTTGATGTTTCTCACACCTTATTAATGAAGAATTATTGAATCCTTAAATTATAATAGTGTTATTAAGTTAATCCTTAAATTTTTTACCAAAAAATCAAACCATATTTATCCTTACACATTATGATTTCTTGCATGTCAAATTTTTGTTTCCTAAAGTCTTTGCTAGAATATTAGACATATATAATATCACATACCAATATAATATAATAATAAATTTTTTATTATCCTAAAGCCCATGGGAGAGGTGAATCCCTCTCCCTTCCCATCCATAACAGTTGAGTTGGGAGGGGACAAACCCCTACCCTCATATTTTAATTAATTAATTAATTATTTTTTAACATAATGATATACATCCCAAGTTAATATATATATATATGATTATTTAAACTTAATAAAAAAATCTCATATTCAGGTATTTAACTTATAATATTTTATTGAATAACTGCATAATAAATGTATTATTTTATTATATGAACAAACCGTATTTTGATCGATATACTAAAATAGTTTAACAAATATATATAGGTATGGATATTTAGTTTAGGCAAGAAGAATATAATACTCTTAAATATACCTTGCTTTAATAAATTTTACTAAAGAAAATAAGAACCATCAAACTAAAACCATACATACTTTATTTAGTTGGAGAAATTTTTTTTTTTAAAAAGAAGAGGGGTAAAAATTTTATTGAAATTTAGAAACCAACATTACATCCAAGCAAAGGGCGCAAGCCCCAAAAGTACAACAAAAGCCAAGAGGTGAAGAAGCCAAATCAGTCAACACCCCCGCTATCCTCAGCAAGAACTCTTTCCAACTCCAGACTAAGCTCCTGAGGAATCTGCGCCCAATCGTCAATCCTCCAATCCTCCAAATGCTCAGAAGCCCACTTGGCCAAACAATTAGCAGTCTTATTCCATTCACGCGGAATATGGACAAAAGACACTCTTTCCATGAGATTACTGATCTGCAAAATCTGTTGTACCATCACAGCCAGCTGCCAGTTCACACCCGATGTCCTCCCTTGATTAAGCAAATTAATCAAAACCTGAGAGTCAGATTCACAGATAACGCTACGCCACCCCCTCTCGTAGGCCCTCTCCAAGGCAAGGAGAATAGCCCATCCTTCCATAAGGTTGATAGTCTGAGTCCCCTTATGAATGGAAAAGAGGAAGACCACAGAACCAGAGGAATCCCTGCCCACCCCACCAACTCCAGCAGGACCTGAATTACCCCTGGAAGAGCCGTCAGTATTAACCTTCAAAGTACCTACCGAGGGAGGCTGCCAACTCCCTTGTCGCTGGACACGTTGCCCCACCCGCCTACCTTTTTGGCAACATAATGCAACAGGGGATAACCCCTGGATACCCAACCTAGCCACCAACTCCGCATCCTTCTTCTCAAGCGGCAACTCCACCACCCCTTTGGCCTGAATAGTCTCCTAAATCATCCCAAGAACTCTGAACCACACTTGCTGAACCTGCATAAGTTCCCCTCTAAAAATCCTCCTATTCCTTTCTAGCCAAACCTGCCACAACAAGAATATAGGCCCAGCGTACCAGGCATCCTGCAGGAAAGAGGCCATCGAGGGAGGTCTTCCCAAGCTATTCCAAAAATCCACAAGGGAGGATGCATGGACACAAGGGCCCTGCCACACACTCCACCACGAGTGCCAGAGCTGTAAAGAGAACGGACACCGAAAGAAAAGATGAGAGGAGTCCTCAATACCATTCCCACATAGCACACACTTAGACGGACCCTGAAATCCACGCTTCTAGATATTATCCCAGGTTAAACACTTATTCCAGGCTAGGATCCAGGCAAAGCAATTACACTTCGGCCAAGAAAACTTACTCCAAACCCGCTTCCACCAAGGAACCTCCTCCCCCTCAATTCTTTGAGCAAGTAGCCTCTGATATCCCGAGGCAACCGTGTAATGCCCTTTCGGATTAGGAGACCATGCAAGAATATCCCTATCCCTAAGGGGATTGCACTGTCTGCTCGAAAGAATATTATGCAAAGTCCTACAATCTTCTTCCATACCAATTACCGGCCACTCCTCGGGAGTTTTCCACCGAGCCCTCACAAGTTGACCCTGAAAAGAAAGCACTTTAAAATCACTAACCCTCGTCCAACCAGCTTCACCAAAACACCTACTCAGGGCCGCCAAATCAGGGAACTGAATGAGAATGGGAGGATGGCCATCCCAAGAATCATCCCAAAAATGAATCTCAGTCCCACTCCTACAGATCCAAAATAAACCATCCTTGATGAGAGCCGCGCCCTTCTTAAGGGTAGCCCAAATAGCCGATCCCTTACCAGCCAAGGGGTAACGGGGGATATCTTCCCTAGGAGCACCCTGCAAATACTTGTAGGCCAGGATCCTAGCCCAACTCCTGTCCTTCTCTGTGCACCATCTCCAATAAAGTTTTGCTGCCAAAGCCGCCCCAGCCCAAGTGGCTTGCCTCAACCCCAATCCCCCATACTGCTTAGGGCAACAAACCAAATCCCATCTAACCAGACTCCACTTGGAAGATGTCAGACTGCCCGCCCATAAAAACTGTCTAGCCAAAGAGTCCAAGTCAGAAACAAAACCCTTCGGGGCCACTTGGAGCATACCCCGATAAATGAGAAGGGCCTGGACCACAGACTTCAGCAACTGAACCCGCCCAGCAAAGGATAACCAACGGTTAGTCCAATGAGTAACACGCAGACGAAACTTATCCAATATGGGCTGCCACGAATCCCTTGCCAATCTCCCACCCGCGATAGGAAGCCCAAGGTAAGACAACGGAAGAGTCCCAATCTGAAAATGAAGAATCAGGGCAATTCTCCTCTAGATAATGGCAGGAGTATTAAAGAAGTATATGGAAGACTTTCCGTCATTAATTGATTGACCTGACGATTCAAGATACATATCCAGCACCCTCCGAATATTTGTTGCCTCCTGAATAGTGGCTGCCCCCATCAAGGCAGTATCATCAACAAACTACAAATGGGATTGAGGGGGTAAATCTCCTCCCCATCTCCATCCCTGAATAAGGCCCAGCCCCACATGTCTTCTCAGCAGGCGCCCCAAGCCTTCCACAAGCAGAATAAACAAATAAGGGGAGAGAGGATCACCTTGCCTAATTCCACGAGAAGCACCAAACAACTCAGAGTGCTCCCCATTAGTTAAGACAGAGAAAGAAACTGACGTGACACAACTCATGACCCATTGAATCCACTCCGCCCCAAATCCGAAGGCAGCCAGGACCTTCTGAAGAAAAGACCATCTAACTCTATCATATGCCTTTGCCATATCCAGTTTGATAAACATAGCCTTATCCCGAGAATTGGTCATAGAATGGATAGTCTCAGTAGCTATAACAATCCCGTCTAGAATTTGTCTGCCTTCCACGAAACCACTTTGCTCCTCCGAAATGAGCAGATGCAGCCACTTTTTCAACCTATTAGCAATAAGCTTTGAAATAATCTTGTACACCACATTGCAGAGGGCTATGGGCCGAAATTGGTTCAACCTATCCGCCCCTTCGCACTTGGGAATAAGGGCCAGAAAAGTAGAGTTCAGGGCCTTTAACATTTGCTTATTCCGCTGCGACTCCCTAACCACCTCAAGTAAATCCATTTTGATTATCTCCCAAAAATCTTGGAAGAATTCCGTTGGGAAGCCATCCGGGCCAGGGGCTTTTCCTTTCTTCATCTGAAAAACTGTCCCCTCCAACTCCTCAAGGGTGACCTCACCCATAAGATCCGCCATCATCTCCCTAGACACCAACTGGGGGATACAATTGAGAACCTGAACTTCCTCAACAGAACTCCCTTGCAGATCCTCTCTAAACAAGGAGGAAAAATAATGGGCAGCTTCATTTGAAATACTCTGATAAGAAGATAAAGTCACGCCCCTATCCGTAACCAGAACAGGAATAGAATTGCCATGCCTCCGCACCTTAACAGAATTAAAGAAGAAAGCATAATTTTTATCCCCCTCCTGCAGCCAATCAATTCGAGCTTTTTGTTTCCAAAAGATCTCCTCCCTTAATTCCCATTCTTCCAAAGCTTTCAAAGCCCTAGCTTCCTCCTGCAACAATCCTTCAGTCACCCCCTTCTCCCTAATCTCCCTTGTAACACCATCCAGCTTAGCTTGAGCATTAGACTTGGCCTTAAAAATATTTCCAAAACAATGCCTATTCCAACGCTTAAGCTTATATTTAACAAACTGAAGAAGCTTAGAAAAGACATACATTGCCGTGCCGAAAGCTGGTCTGCCCTCCTGCCACCACCGAGCAACATAATCATGGAGATCAGGATCTCGCAACCACATAAGCTGGAACTTGAAGGAGGGCATGAGCGGACGCCCAGCCGAAAGGATCCTGAGTTTTATAGGCCAATGGTCTGAGCCTCTCCAGTCCAGAATCTCTGAGCTAGATGTCCACCTATCGCCAACCCAAAAACAAGACACCAGAAATCTATCCAAACGCTCCGCAATGCAACTCTCCCCTGGCCTCCGATTGTTCCAGGTAAATTGACCATTGCCGGGTTTGACATGAACAAGATTCAAAGCTAAAATATTATCCTGGAACAAAAGAGCTGAAGCCTCTAATTTCCTGGTACCCCCACGTTTCTCAGCAATCTCAGTGATAGCATTGAAATCACCCCCAATAACCCACGGGAGGTAAGGATCCATACTTCGAATATACCGAATATTCGACCAACAAAGTTGCTTGGCCTGCATATCCATAGGCGCATAAATATTGGAAAAAAGAACCAATTCCCCAGATTCATAGCAAGAGGCCACCATAGAAATAGAGGATTTGAAGGACATCCACCACTGGGGGCAGATCTTCTGAGGGTTCCATAAGCAGGCCAACCCTCCAGACGAACCCTGTGCACCAATACATTGGCAATCTCCACTCATCCAAAGTTTGGGTAGAAGACCCATCATGCATTCCACAGAAAGCTTAGTCTCCTGCAAAAAGAGAATATCAGGAGACTGACATCTAATTAAATTCCGAACAGCTTTTTGTCTAGGGCCACTGTTCAAGCCCCTAACATTCCATGATAAAACAATCATTTCAAAGGGTTTGCGAAATGAGAATCCAGAGTCTTGACTGACCCTGAGTCCACCAGATTCTCCCCTATCAATTTAATCTTCTCCAAGTCCTTTTTCCTACCCAATTTCGCAACTTTCTTTGCCCCTCCTTTCTTAAGATCCTTTTGCAGTATACCCAAATGAGAAGAGGGCTTATTATTTTTTCCTCCCTCTGAGCCAGACCGTCGAGCGGAGTAAGACAAAACCTCACTATCCTTCACCACAATACTACCTGAATCTTTCTGAGCTTCCATCTTAGGATTGGAATCTAAGTGCACGGTCCCTTCCGCCCTTGGATTAGGAGAGACCCCGATCCCTCCCTGACTAGAGCCTCCACCTGCTAACTCCGCCTCCTGACAGCCCAAACCCTCCACCTGAGGGTTTTCCTGCCCCAGCTCAACCAATTGCCCTTGCTGATCAAAACCCAACACTCCTTGATCCAAATCAACCAAACCTGGATTTACTTCCTGTTGGCTAAGATCCTCCAAAACCTCGAATCTATTAAAAGTATCTTCAGCCTGCCCCTCTTTCATACCTCTTTTATGCCCCTTATACCTGTTCCGAGATCTAATAGGAGTAAATCCTTCCTCCCCAACACCACTACTCTGAATAGGGCCTTTTCCCTTGTCCACCCTCGGTAGGCTATTCGAGGGTTGAGAAGAACTGGTTCCCAAAGGCTTGGCCCTTGGACATCTACGCAGTAAGTGGCCATATTCATGACACAAACGACACCTAAATGGTAAAGTTTCATAGTCAAGTTGTTGAATCCAAGTATAAGATCCTGCACAAACTTCTAGAGCGTCTGGCAGTGGTTTACTTAGATCAATTTCCACACAGAACCGAGCAAAAGTCATTACCTTTCTGAACTGTGTCTGCTGTGAAGCGCCCACTGGCTTGCCGAGCATTGACGCAAGCAAATGCAGAACATCGTCACGCCAACATTCGACAGGAAGCCTCGGTAATCTAATCCAAACTGGAACTCTACTAGGAATTTCCTCTGCTGGATCGAAGCCTGCATGCCATGGCTTGATAAACAAGCCCACCTGATTGTAAAAATATGGGCCTCCTTCGAAAACCTTGATCCTGTCTGACATGCAGTCGAAGGTAACCATAAAGTAGTTGTTTGCAAGGAGCCTAATCTCCATCTCACCTTCCGGCAACCAAGTTCGCTGAGCCCAAGCCTCCAAAAATTGCAACGAGATTTTTAACCCCAAAAAATTGCAATATAGGGAGTGTCGTGAGTAATACTCAATATCTTCCGCAAGCATCTCCATCGGGATCACCACATTCGGCCGCTCTTTGCACCTCTCTAAACACCCATTGACCTTTGGCAACCGAAGCCCCCCAGAAGATCCCAACTCGTTCTTCTCCAAGTTCTGAGCAAATAAATTATTGTCGTAAATCTGAGATCCCTGTGGCAAGGGTTTCGAGCCGACAGCAGAACGGAAATCCAACTTAGTTCCTGCCCCAGACGAATCCCCTTGTGCCATGGGAAGAAGAAAAAACCCAAGCAAACAATTAAACCCTCGAACCCCCGAGAGCCCCAAAGCCCTACACCAAAGATAGCCAACCAAACACCTCCACGAATAGGGGATAGCGCAAAGGCAGGATCAAAAGAACAAGCAACAAAAGAAACCCTACACCCAAACAAAAAGAAACGAAGCCACCGTGGGCCGGCCGCACACAAGAAACACCCTCACGCCCAACACTCCCAGCCCCGCATGGGCCAGACAAGCAGGAAAGCCCTCCCCTGACGGCAGTACCCAGAACGCACCCGGCCGCAAAGCACAGAGAGAAAGGGCAGGAGAAAACCCGTCGGCGTCGGCCAAAACAGAACCCCCGCACACCAAAAAATGCCCAGGACGGAAAGGAGGAGAAGGCAGGAGACCACGCCCCAAAAGTAGAAGCCTCCTCCCCACGGCGCACAAACAGGAAGATGCAGAAACAAGCTAGGGCACGCGCGCCCTAGCTTGACCAGAAAGTTTCAGGCACGCCATCCAAAGTCATCTAGTTGGAGAAATTTTCATTCTTATATGTGTGACATATTTCCACTCTATTTATGCAAGCAAATCATTCATTGAAGATTTATTTAATACCAATAATTTTACTTTTGGATATTATAATTTACATCTAGTACAAATTTTTTCTCTTCCATAAGGAATATTATAAAAATCTAAACCCTATTATCTTTTAAAATACATAATCTTCAAAAATGCAGTTCAAATTTGTCAAATCCATTTTCCATCTTTATAAGAACATTTGAGCAATTCCAAAGAAGGCTTACCATTGAGGGAGGTAATTGTAGAGGAGAGGGACCAACCACACCAAGGCTCCAAGTCATGGAGAGCCAGGAGTGGAAGGATACCCTAATCTACCTCAATCATGTAGGTGATTTAGGTTAAGGATAGAGAATGAAGAGCACTCTCAAGTGCTTCTGCCACTCTACTAACCCGAGAGTTTGAATGGAGCTAAACGGGCCAGTTTTTGGAACCTGAACCGTACCTCAGACAACTCTCTACCTGAGGACAATAGCGTGGGTCAGGGATGACAACGTGGTGCGCTGGCATCTCTCTAGGGCATTGGCATCTGTACAACCAAAAAGTGCAAAAGTACAGTGGAAATACCAAAAATCTACTAACGGTTTAGCAAGCAAGATCTAAAGTAATAACTGAAGTAAAGACAAGAAGAATGATTAAAGTAATTGGAAAGATGATGTAGAAGTGAAAAAAGGCAAAAGTGATGAAGATTAACTCATGAAGAGTCCAGTTCGCTACAAGATCCACACGAACACGTACCTACACACAACCAAGAGAGGAAATTTTTTGGGGCTATATAAGGGTTTTCCATACTCAAAGCCCTGGTTTGGTGTTTCCATCTCGATGGACAACCAAAATAGCTATGAGATAGAAAATATGATAAAGAGAGTAATAGAAAAGATACCAAACAATAAAAATAACACTATGCTACGCAAATCAAGTGATAATATTTTGGAAATGGAGAAATGAAACAATATCACCTTCTTAATCAAGGTGCCCTCAAGCACATGGAGGAGGATGCAAGCTTGGTAAAGTATACGTTGTCGCAACAACAAAGAAGTAGTCTCGCAGGATACCAAGTCACAACTCCAATGGTGGAAAAAGCGCAGTAAGAAGTGGAGAAGATGCATAGGAGCTCAAGAATTTTCAAGCAAGGTCATGCTAGCACATGTGAAATTGTGAAGAAGATGGATTGAATTGATAAAGAGATGAAGTTAAAATGAAAGATAGGCATTTGAAGAAGAATTAGGAGGGAACGAGCCATTTTCGGGTCGGTTAGAAGGTGCAGAGGTGTTACGCTTTGTTACAAATGGAGAATGTAACATTTCTACGGATTCAAGAGGTAGGAATAAATCATGGATGACAACGTGCTACATAGAAATTCGCACACCACACGTGTCTCTGATAGAAATTCCCCCACCAACACAAAAGACAAGCTCCAAGTGGATGCATTAAAGATAGGTGATTGGAATTACTTAGTTAGATTTGATTTTTCTAAAGTAGAGGGTATAAAAGGGGAATTTTCAAGAGGGGTGAAAATTCAATCCTATACAATAATTATTTCTACCCATCCAAGCATGGCATTATCAAGCCATTACATGGCTCTAGCCATCCCTTGAGTAGGGAGAAACCACCAAAACCCAGAAATAATAAATACAATAGTCGAACCCCAATAATGGAATCTAAAAGATATTCATAAAGAACCCATATAAAATATTTTGCAAAGAGGGTGTGTGCAAAAATATGGGGGGCCAAATTGTGGCCAAATTTTAAAAAAGTTCTGATAGGCTATAATGCGAGTGCGTTATAACACGCTCGTGTTATGGCTTGGTGTGCCAAGCCTAAGGCTCGACCAAACTGAGCCTATTTCATGCTTGCATTATAATGTGAGTGTGAAATAACATGTTTGCATTATGAGCTATTAAAACAGAAAAAAGGAAATTGAATTCATTTGTGTTTTGACTTTTTTTTTGCTGCTCGCGGTCAAAAGCCCTTCACTTGCACACTTGCATTTTTGGAGGAGAGAATCTTCCATTTTTTTTATTAATTTTTTGCTATTTCGTCACCAAGATGCCGCCACGTCGACGAGGAGGTTGAATAGGTAAGGATTGTTTGTTTTTTGTTGTGAATTTTTTAGTTTTAGGTTGTTTTTGATATTCATTTGTTGAATTTGTAGGAAATGTTAATGATCCTAGAAACCCTCTTCAAAACCCTCCTGAAAATCCTCAACAACTAGAGCAACAACAACATGAACAAAATCCCCAAGTTCAACAATCACAACAAAAATCTCCTCCACCAATCCCTCAACATCCTCATGGCACTCAACACAATTTAATGGGTGTAATTGAAAACAATAAAAAATAAATTGAGGAGTTAATCACAATGTTAAACGATCCAGTAGGTTCATCCATGGAGAGAAGAACACTTGAAAATTCACTTAAAGAATTGTTAAAACATGTAGATGCAATCAACAAACAATTAAGTGGTTGGCAAGATAGGAGGAAGGAAACTAGGAATTTTTGCAGAGATAAATTATCATATAAAGATGTAAAAGATGAAAAAATTACAAAATTAGATTTGTGCTCATTATTCACCAATCCACACACAAACAAAAATATTGACCTCAATGTGAAGAGGTTTCCTATCCATTGGTTCCACCACCAAGGGATTATGAACCATTTTTGGGATAGGTGGTACATGGTTTTTGATTACCCATCATGCAACAATTGTGAAGTCCCACAATATTTCTTGAGGAAACTATACTGTGAGTTCATCCTGAAAAAAATCTTGAATTATTTTGATATGAGGGACTTCGAGGGGAGAGGTGGGGGGTTGGATCAAAATAGACCTAGTGCATGGTAGGATCCTAGGTGGCAAGCGAGATGAGATATCACTAGGCCAAATCATGAGCACATTGTTTTCCCTTCCATCACGAAGGAGAGTGTTGAGGTAGACACTTTGCAGGCTATCACCTCTTTGACCCAGAGTGTCATCCAACATGCCAATCCTATACTACAACACCATCCAATAGAGTCTTCGAATGGTAGGCTACCACCCCATTCGTGTCAGGCTTGCGAGGTGACTTGTTCATATGACCCCACCGACACTGAGGAGGCTGCTATGCAGTATATGTTTGTAGCTATGGAGATGGCAAGGGAAGATAACATTTTGAATGAGGCTTATGGCATCGATACTCAGGTAAATATTAGCATGTTCATTGAATTTAATTTATTAAATTTCAATTTTGAAATGCAAGATTAACTAATTTAGTTTTATGAATTTAATAAAATTTCAAGGAACAGTGTTGATACTGGATACACTGACCCTACACCTACTTATTACTCCATTGCATCTACTGTTGAGGTATGTAACTAGCAAACAATTATAAATTTATTACATGTTAATAGCATTGTTATATGAATGGTATTCTAATATCTGATTTTGGATGTTGAATAGGCTAATATTGGAGGTTTCGTGGGAACACCTCCCAGTGCCAGTGGAGTTAGAAAAATCTACACACAGGTAATAGAATAAAGAGTTTAACTAATGAATTGTATAATAGATTTGTGTAGCTTATATTCATATCGTTAATTACATTGAATTACACATCTTTCAAACTCAAAGCATTACTTCACATTCCATAACTAATAACTAGATGTTGATAGATGACAAAATTTCAAAGTTACAATATAGTTGTTTAGAAAGTCAACATAAGTAGTGATGCAATTACTTCACATAGCATAAGTAATAACTACGAGTAGATGCCAATTGTATTTGCTTGTCATGGCATTCCATGAGACCACTTTTTATTGAGGCATCTTTCCAAACAATTCACTGCCTTGTCTATGCTATGGATACTTGGAAGAAATATATGAAAGAATAATAGTAAGCAATAGCATAGACAAGGCAATGAGTTTTTTGAAAAAATTCCTCAAAGAAATGTGGTCTCATGGTGATGTCCATCACCAAGAGACCCAATTTTTTTGAGGCATTTTTTCAAATAGCTCACCACCTTTTCTATGCTACCAAAATTTCCATACATGTCTACCAAAGTATTCTATCCAACAGTTCACGTCCTTGCTGCTATGGCTAAAATCCTGAAAAAGGTGCTTTCCAACAAACTATGGGTTCTTGGAAAAAACTCTATCAAAGAATAATAGTAAGCAATAACATAGACAAGGCAGTGAATATTTTGAAAAAATGCCTCAAATAAATGTGGTCTCATGGTGATGGAATGCCATTCCATCACCATGAGACCACATTTCTTAGAGGCATTTTTTAAAACAAATCACCGCATTTTCTATGCTACCACATTTTTCATACATGTCTACCAAAGCATTTTATCAAAATACTTGAACTTCCTTACTGCTATGGCTAAAAGCCTAAAAAAGGTCCTTTCCAACAAACTATGGATGCTTGGAAAAATATATCAAAGGATAATAGTAAGCAATAGCATAGACAAGGCAGTGAGTAGTTTGAAAAAATGCCTTGAAGAAATATGGTCTCATGGTGATGGAATGCCATTCCATCACCATGAGACCACATTTACTTGAGGCATTTTTTGAAACAACTCACCACCTTTTCTATGCTACCACATTGTCCATACATGTCTACCAAAGCATTTAATTAATATACTCACTTTCTTGTTGCTATGGGTAAAAGTATAAATTAGGTGCTTTCCAAAAAACTATAGATGCTTGGAAAAAAATTATCAAAGCATAATAGTAAGCAATAACATAGACAAGGCAGTGAGTAGTGTGAAAATATTCCTCAAAGAAATGTGGTCTCATGGTGATGGAATGCCATTCCATCACCATGAGACCACATTTCTTTGAGGTATTTTTTCAAACAACTCATTGCCTTTTCTATGCTACCACATTTTCCATACATGTCTACCAAAGCACTTTATCAAACTACTTGAACTTCCTTGCTGCTATGGCTAAAATCCTAAAAAAGGTGCTATCCAACAAACTATGGATGCTTGGGAAAAATCTATCAAAAAATAATAGTAAGCAATAGCATAGACAAGGCAATGAGTAGTTTGAAAAAATTCCTTGAAGAAATGCGATCTCATGGTGATGGAATGCCATTCCATCACCATGAGACCACATTTCTTTGAGACATTTTTTCAAACAACTCACCGCCTTTTCTATGCTACCACATTTTGCATACATGTCTACCAAATCATTTTATCAAACTAGTCACTTCCTTGCTGCTATGGCTAAAAGCCTAAAATAGGTGGTTTCCAACAAACTATGGATGCTTGGAAAAAATCTATCAAAGCATAATAGTAAGCAATATCATAGTCAAGGTAGTGAGTAGTTTGAAAAAATGCCTTGAAGAAATGTGGTCTCATGGTGATGGAATGCCATGACACATTTGTTTGTAATGGCATTCCATCACCATGAGATCCCATTTCTTTGAGGAATTTTTTCATACAGTTCACTGCCTTCTTTATGCTACCACAATTCTCATACATGTCTACCAAAGCATTTTATCAAATGGTTCACCGCCTTGCTGCTATGGATAAAATCCTAAAAATAGGTGCTTTCGAATAAGCTATGGATAGGTCAAATAGTAAGCATGATAGTCAGAAATATATAGTTTAATAAGTACTCAATTTTTTTTTCATTATCTCATACATTATAAGCCACAACATGCATCACTATTGTAGTTATCATGATTGAATAATTTGTTGTTTTATTTTCAAATGTTGGAAGTGGATACACCTGCAATTGTTCATAGGGAAATGAAGCTTGGTGTTTCATTTTCTATAAACTCCTCGATGCCCCTCTCAGAGGTATGAGGAAGATTACTAAATTTCAATTTACATTCGTTGTTATAGCTGTTAGTTAGTGAAAAATAAAACTATTATTGATTCGTAGTTTAATTTCTATTTGGATGGTTTCTATAGGGCTTCAGCATGCCTCAACATGGGCATTTGAATATTTCCCTCATGGAGAGTGATCATTAGATGGTTGTAAGTGATTATTTTTTTAAATATATCATTTTTTATAATGCAATTTCTATATATTAATGTCTTTACTTGTTATTGTAACATATAAGGCTTGACTAAGAACTAAACCCTAGGAGGAGAACTAGGAGCACTCCTCAACCTCAAAATAAACGAGTGATAGACCTATCACCATCTGATCGACAAACAAAGGGAAAGAGTTTATTTCAAGAGCATGGAGAGCAATGAATTTTGATTCCAGAGCCCTTTGTTGTATGCCTATATGGCATTTTTGTACATATTTTGTATTTCATATATTTGACATTGTATGCCTATATGTCATTCTCATAATCCTATATGGCTATTTTGTATATATTTTATATTTATATCGACATATATTGATGTATGCCTACATGGATATTTGGTTAATATAAATCTTTTTTATAGATGGTGTCCATATTTTCATTATAAATTCATGGTTCAATAGACATGAGTTACGCGTATTCAAGTGTATACTTTACAAATTACGTGTATACTTTGTGACTTACGTGTTTTCATATGTATACCTTGTATTCATGCATATACTTTGTATTATTTTGTGTATACTATGTACTCATGTGTATACTTCAAGGCTTACGTGTATTTGAGTACTTGTGCTTCCCTTATTCACATGTATGCTTGACTTATTCACGTGTATACTTATTAATTGGTTAGCCCTAGCATTGATCACTACTGTCCTTCATGGTTTTTCTTGAATATTTATTGATTAATGCTAAACAACTTTATTAGTTGATGCTAAAAAACTTCAATATATCTAGGAATACTAGTAGAGTTACAAATTACAAAATTGCACAAACTGAAAATAAAAGATTAACTATAAATAAATTTACTGATTATTAACTTGATAATTGATTAAGAAAGAGTATAATATATATATCAAGAGATGAGCCTTCTAGTATGGAAACTGCCAACTAGAAAATAGGAAAAGCATTCCCAATACTTTGAAAGCAATAATCCACCCAAAATTGCAATGAAAAATAAGGAAAATGAACCCACAAAGGCACAACTGAATAAAGAATAGTTCACCCTTCACAACTTGGTGAAACCATTTCCAAACTTAGAAGATCTTAAAGATAAAGAAGAATTATGATCTATATAATATAAAATTAGTACCCACTTTGATGACTACAAAATTTTCAACCATGAGCTTATCATGATTTTTCAACCATGTGCTTATCATGATGAGTAGTTAACTTCTTGACACATTATCATACAAACATTTATCTTGAATAGTCTTTTTGTGTGGAAAAATCAGATTTCTCAATTGTCGTGTGGATGTTTCTTTTTTTGATTGTTTTGCATGCCATCATAAGGGATCGAGTTGGTTGAAAGTGGCTCAAAGTAATTCGGCATGTTGGGGTGCAAAAGAGGACCATGCCTAACATAAACGTACCCATAATGCACATTGGAATAGTTCGTTTGGTCACACGAGTTGCAGAACGAAAGTTACACCACTTTGCAACTTTACACTACTTGCATTTGACACTTTTTCCATCAAGTGAAAACTAGACACCACGGGAAAACTACTCCAAGATAACAAAAACTAAGAGAGGTTATTGTAGAGGGGCCCAACATGATCCTATAGGATTAGATGGAGATTTTTTAAGTGTCACGATTTCTGAGTAATAGCTGGTCAAATATTGTAGCCATTTTGCACTTTAGACCCTTAAGGATCGAGCCAGTTAAACATGGCTTAGAGTGATTCGACATGTTTGAGTGTGAAAGAGGACCATGCCTAGCGTAAATGTACCCATATAGACATGTTGGAATAGTTTGTTTGGTCACACAAGTTGCAAAATGAAAGTTGCACCACTTTACAATTTTACACTGCTTGCATTTGACATTTTTTCCATCAAGTGAAAACTGGACACCACGGGAAAATGACTCTGAGATAACAAAAATTGAGAGAGGTTGTTGTAGAGGGGACCAACATGATCCTATAGGCTCAGACAAGAGAGTTTGTAAGCATCACGATTTCTGAGTAATAGCCCATTAAAGATTGCAACCATTTTGCACTTTGGACCCTTAAGGGATCGAACCGATTGAACGTAGCTCGGAGTGATTCAGCATGTTTGGGTGCAAAATAAGACCATGCATAGTGTAAAAGTACCCATTCAGATGCATTGGAATAGTTCGTTTGGTCACACGAGTTGCAAAACAAAAGTTGCACCACTTTGCAACTTTACGCTGCTTGCATTTGACACTTTTTCCATCAAGTGAAAAATGGACACCATGGGAAAATGACTCCGAGATAACAAAAACTGAGAGATACTATTGTAGAGGGGCCCAACACAATCTCATAGGATAATATGGATAGTTCGTAAGTATCACAGTTTCTGAGTAGTAGCCTATCAAAGATTGCTTCCCTTTTGCACTTTAGACCCTTAAGGAATCGAGCCGGTCGAATGTAGCTCGGAGTGTTTCGACGTGTTTGGGTGCGAAATAGGACTATGCCTAGCATAAATGTACCCATCCAGATGCATTGGAATAGTCCATTTAGTCACACGAGTTGGAGAACGAAAGTTGCACCACTTTGCAACTTTACATTGCTTGCATTTGACACTTTTTCTATCAAGTGAAAATTGGACACCACAGGAAAATGACTTCGAGATAACAAAAACTGAGAGAGGTTTTTATAGAGAGGCCCAACGCAATCCCATAGGCTTAGACAAAGAGTTCATAATCATCACAGTTTCTGAGTAATATCCCGTCAAAGATTGTTGCCCTTTGCTCTTTGGACCCTTAAGGGATCAAGCTAGTTGAACATAGCTTGGAGTGATTCAACATGTTTGGGCATGAAATAGAACCATGTCTAGCATAAAAATACCCATCTGGATGCGTTGGAATAGTTTGTTTCATCACATGAGTTGCAGAATGAAAGTTGAACCACTTTGCAACTTTAAATTTCTTGTATTTGACACTTTTTCCATTAATTGAAAACTAGACACCATGGGAAAATGACTCCGAGATAACAAAAACTGAGAGAGTTATCTCAGAGAGGCCCAACTCGATCACGTAGGCTCAGATGGAGAGTTCATTAGTGTCATGGTTTTCGAGTAGTAGCTTGTCAAAGATTTCTGCCCTTTCGCACTTTGGACCCTTAAGGGATCAAGTTAGTTGAACGTAGCTGGGTGTTGTCACAATAGTGGTTTACAATTTCTGGGAGATTTTGATTTTTGCTAAAATCACATATTTTTAGAAAATATAATGATTTAAGCCTTAAAAAGTTCCATTTAAAGCATTCCAATTGAAGAAGGTTTGATCAAACTACCTTAGATCAAACCCCCTTGGATAGAACCCTGCTAGTTTTAAACCATACCTATAATGGAGTCTCCTTTACACCTATCAAAATGTTGATAAAAAACCACTTTTGATTTACCTTTTGGAGGATCAAATGAATTCGTTTAAAATTTATTTTTTGTAAGTATGTAGTCCTTATTATAAAATTTCCAAAAAGTATAATTTTAAATAAATTTAATTTTATTATTATATTTATTTTTTATTTCTTATGAATGTACGTTTTTCACTAAAAATCAAGCTCTTTGTTCTACACATGTGGAAAAATAGGAGATTATCAAAAAAAAGAAAAAGAAAAATATGAGTGCACCAGATATTGAAGTCCTTGATCCAACAAAAAAAATAAAATTGAATTGTGATACATACAAAAAGTTACGCGTTATACGGTTGTGCTATGTCTGAATTGTAATTGGTTTGACTTCGAAACTTGATTAAAGAAAAAATATTCAATAAGAAACTATCTAACCAAGTGGAAGCACTAGATATCAGAGTTAAAAATCTAAATTCGAAAGAATTAGAATTTTACCCTTCATGCAAAAAAAGTTATGCGTTATACGGTGAGCGTCACTTTTAAAAATGTTGTTTTCTGAAAAAAAACTAGTTTTTGAGGGAGATGGAAAAAGAAGTGGAATTTGATTCCAAATTTTTTGGAAAAAATATATTTAGAATCTATAGACAAAATATCACAAAACTCTAGTTTGCATCATCTTCAAATTCCTCACAGTTTAGCCACTATAGTTGCCCGAAAGTGAAGATTTAGTTAAAAAAAAATATTCTAGTGTCCAGTTTGGCCAAAAATTGTAA
Organism: Sequoia sempervirens; assembly: GCA_007258455.2. Lineage (NCBI taxonomy): Eukaryota > Viridiplantae > Streptophyta > Pinopsida > Cupressales > Cupressaceae > Sequoia > Sequoia sempervirens. The sequence continues at coordinate 6,616 of VDFB02009617.1, read as the reverse complement.
ACCACTATTATGGGATCACCTAACTTGGAGTGATTCGGCGTGTTTGGGGGTGAAAGAAGACCATGCCTAGTGTAAACGTACCCATCTAGATGCATTGGAATAGTCTGTCTAGTTACACGAGTTGTAGAATGAAAGTTGCACCACTTTGCAACTTTACACTGCTTGCATTTGACACTTTTTCCATCAAGTGAAAAATGGACACCACAGGAAAATGACTCCAAGATAAAAAAAACCGAGGAAGGTTACTGTAGAGGGGCCCAACACAATCTTGTAGGATTAGATGGAGAGTTTGTAAGCATCACGATTTTCGAGTAGTAGCCCATCAAAGATTGCTGCCCTTTTGCACTTTGGACCCTTAAGGGATCGAGCCGGTTGAACGTAGCTCAAAGTGATTCGCCGTGTTTGGGTGTGAAAGAGGACCATGCCTAGCATAAATGTACCCATCTTGACACTGAATAGTCCATTTGGTAACATGAGTTGCAAAATGAAAGTTGCACCACTTTACAACTTTACACTACTTGCAATTGACACATTTTCCATCAAGTCAAAATTGGACACCACGGAAAAACGACTCCAAGATAACAAAAATTGAGAGAGGTTATTGTAGAGGTGCCCTATGTGATCCCGATTCCTCAAATGTAATTCCCATAACTAACATGGTATTCAGGTAATAGGCCATCAAAGATGGCTTCCCTTTTACAATTTGGACTGTTAAGGAATTATGTTGCATGAATTTAAAAATTTGAGTAAATATCATTACAAATGTTTATGTGAAAATATGGTATGCTATATTGATATTGATATATAATCATTGTGTTGTTTTTTTTTAATAAATGAAGTTTTTATAATAAGTTAGTCAATTGGTGCTAGTTATAATAGGGAGAGAAAAAAAGAAGAAAAAAAATGATTGGTAACCATCAATGGTTATTACACTCACTATATTAATAATATGATGTTTACAATAAAATGAGATTTATTTGGCAATCCTAATTCTTCTTTTTGTGCTACAATTGTCTAATATGCTTCATACACCGTTCTGAAACCCAAGTGCTTGTACTTGTAGGCACAATGCTTTCTCAAAACTATCAAGTGGTAATACAAAATCATGAGAAAAACTAAAACTCTATGAATTCCAACACCCCACTTAAATCAAATATTGAATCAATTTGCCCCATTTTCATGCACACAAACTCAACTTATAAGATTGTCTCATAATAACCAAAAATACGATTCAAGGATGCCTTAGGTACTCCATTCTCATAGATCTTTTACAATGTCACTCATACATTTGAGATTCTTTTATAATGTCTACATCATAGGTGCTCATGATGAGGTTAACTTCAAATGAATAACTTGAAATTCCCTCGCTAAGCTTCATACGCTCTTTTATAATGGCTTCAAATCAGAATTGAGATTTGTCAAGATCATCAAAATAAGGATGTTGCATTACTCTTTTAGCCGAGATTCTCTTGGATGGCTCATAAATCAACATTTTTTGCAAGGAGACACCAATCGATTTTTAGTAGTTTACTTACAAATAGGAAAAGTAAAAGAAGAAAAATAAAGAGGATCCAAAATGGAAATGAAATGAAAATAGATGGAAGGCACTTAGAGACAACAAATCCACACCATTTGGTTCCAAGTCGAGAACAGTAAGGCTTAAATCTTGATGCTTCCATTGAGGATAGGCATGCCAGTCTCTCAACTTAGTCACTCTTGGTCATACATCTTCATTGGGAGTTCCAAGATAGCTATTGCACACAACACCTCTCATGAATAGAATAACTTGAAAGTCGCGATGCTCTTATAATGTCTACATCATAGGTGCTCATGATGAGGTTAACTTCAAATGAACAACTTGAAATTCCCTCGCTAAGCTTCAAACACACTTTTATAATGACTTAAAATCATAATTGAGATTTGTCAAGATCATCAAAATAAGGATGTTGCATTATTTTTTGGCTGAGATTCTCTTGGATGGCTCATAAATAAGCATTTTTTGCAAGGGGACACCAATCAATTTTTAGTAGGTTACATACAAATAGGAAAAGTAGAAGAAGAAAAAGAAAGCATCCAAAATGGAAATGAAATGAAAATAGATGGAATGGTATGTGCATGATCATTATGGGCCAAAAAGTGGTGATATGATGGGCATGCGTAGGGTATGTGGCTGACAACTTTTTTTACCTAAAATTGATGAAACAAAAAGGGTTATTAAAGGAGATTCTCAGCTTTCCACCAATATAAATTATGCTTTACTTTGAATTTAATAAATAATTATTATTCATTTTCTATTTGAATTACGACTAAAGTCCTGATTGATAGACTGATTGAAAAATATCTATATCTTTCAAACGATATCACATTTTTTGAATCTGAAACATCCATCACATTCTATGCTTCGCATACTATAAGATTAAAAAAAAATGAATTTCATGAAGTTTTGACCAAGTTAAGGTGGTCAGACATACAAATTTTTATATTTTTTAAAAATTGTAATAAAAAATTCATAATTAATTATTTACTTGGAAAAAAATTACAAAAAAATATGCATCACATTGGGACATGAGTCCTTTAATTATATCTAAAATCTTATAAAAAAATATTATCATTTTATTGTGGTTACGGTGGTCAGATAGACACGTACTTCTTATTTTTTCCCTGAAATTTAAGTACCACTGCATTGAAATTTCAAATTTTCACCAAATATATATATTTTTTAAATAAACCTAGTATTTTAGAAACTACATTCAATTTGCTACAAATTCTATTCTTACATATTTTTGAAATAATATAGATAACTTATTCAAATTTTTACGTGAAGTTTCCTAACTTTGATTTTTCTAATTTTTTCGCCACTTAAGGGCCTGATTTTTCCATGATGATCCTAGACACATACCTGGAATGCACTTACAGACAACAAATCCACACCATTTGGTTCTGACTCGAGAACAACAAGGCTTAAATATTGATGCTTCCATTGAGGATAGGCATGCCAGTCTCTCCTATTAGTCAGTCCTGGCCATACATCTTCATTGTGAGTTGCAAGATACATATTGCACACAACAACCTCTCATGAATAGAACTCTGTATCCTGCATCATTATTTTTAGTACATCATTTTTTTTTGCATATTTTTGAGAAAAAATAAAATACCATTGAACTTTGTATCCTTTTTCATAGTTCTAAACATAAAATGTGCTACATTTTCAAGTCTAATAACTTCATCAATCACCTACATACATGATATAAACATTAGATGATAGAATTTTCATCATAGCATTAGCATCATAAAAATTAATGTGCATACACGTATAAATTAATAAGAACCAATGTGCATACTTACAAATTAATCCAACGAACCATTCGAGTCTGCTCTACTCTTTATTGTGTCAAGTAATTGCATCATGGTTAGACTCACGGACCTTCCACAAGGTCTTGTTCAATGGTCTACCCCCATATTTGGTCAAATTGACATTGGATGCCACGACAAGGTTCAAGTAATGAAGAATATTTCGATGCATTTCAAAGTCCTGAAACAACCAATTTTTAACACACGTATGTGGGTACCTTCTAAGCCATGTTCTAGTAACAACAACTGAGCTTGTATGGTATTCAATGTTTTCTCCATCTATAACTGGGGCCTCTAATTTATTTTTGGCCTCAACACAATGACACAAGTAATAGTATGTTCCCTCTTCGTTGTCTTCATCTACAATAACTGCATAAACATTCCCTATATTGATATGTGCAACAAATCTCTTGAAATTATTCAACATTACAAATACACTACAAAGATAACAATAAGAATTTCAAAAAATAAGCAAGTAGATATATTACCTGGTTGAACTAGATCTAATATGTGGTCAAATTCAATCGATGAATCCATTTGTGTTAGTTCCAATGCTGTCGGAGGGTGATACATGTAAAGTGGGCTAAGATTTAACTTAACGACCATTTCTCAACCCACTCCTTTGACTCACAATCATCCCAGGCTTGCATTGTACATGAAGAACAAAAGTGTGCCATCTTTTGTGTATTGATACTCCATGAACCTACATTTGAGCTAAGGAAAGAGTGTAGCTCACTCAATCTTGCCAATGTATAAAAATCCTCATATGGTTCAATGTTAGTATCATCCATCAACCAAAAAAATCTATGAACTGAAGATGTACCTTGATTACCTGGACCCATCGAGGCATTACACCACTCGACGATTGATTTTGCATCTATCAACTTTGCATTGTATTTATACTTTAACTCTTATCATGCTAATGCTTTTTTCACACATGCTCCTGCACCATCATGCTCCCCCTTTCCATGGCCGACCTCACAAAAGTTCCATGGGTGATCCCACAATAGTGGTTTACAATTTTTGGCCAAACTAGACACTGAAATAATTTTTTTTAACTAAATCTCCACTTTCAGGCACCTATAGCGGCTAAACCGTGAGGAATTTGAAGATGATGCAAACTAGAGTTTCGTGACATTTTATCTCTAGATTCTAAATATATTTTTTTTCAAAAATTTTGGAATCAGATTGCACTTCTTTTTCCATCTCCCTCAAAAACTAGTTTTTTTTCAAAAAATAACATTTTTAAAAAGTGCGCTCACCGTATAACACATAAATTTTTTTCCATGAAAGAAAAAATTCCAATTCTTTCGAATTTAGATTTGTAACTCCAATATCTAGTGATTCCACTTGATTAGATAGTTTTTTATTGAATATTTTTTCTTTAATCAAGTTTTGAAGTCAAACCAATTACAATTTAGACATAGTGCTACTGTATAACGTGTAACTTTTTTTGTATGTATCAAAATTCAATTTTTTTTGTTGGATCAAGGACTTCAATATCTGGTGCACTCATATTTATCAATTTTTTTTGATAATATTCTATTTTTCCACATGTACAGAACAAAGAGCTTGATTTTCGGTGAAAAACCTATGTTTAATAAAACTAAAAAAACAAATACATAATAAAACCAAAACATATTAGAATTATATTCATTGGAAAGTTCCTTCCGAGGACTACTTGATTCTAGTTGGGCCTGTGAATTCTCCACCATTTTCATCTTCAATCTGAGCTCTGAAGTACAAATTTTTTGATTTTTTTTGTAAACAAGGTCAAAAATAAGGGAAAGGGGGGGTTCGCCTGAACCATGGGGGGTTCAAGTGAACCCCTAGGGGTTCAAGCAAACCAAGGTTCATTGGAACCCTAGTTCATTCAAACCCCCTTCCATAAAGGGGTTTCCATTTGTTTTTTTGGCCAATTGGTTCGTACATGCATTAAATGGGTTCTCTCGAAACCTCTTTTGGTTCATTTGAACCAACTAGTTTGTTCAAACCCCCAAAATGATTTTTTTTGGCATGGGTTCATTTTTCACAAGTTTTCCTTCCTCATTCAAATTGTAAACCACTTTTGTGGGTTTACCCCCATATATGTTGAACACTTGTAATGACATGCATCCTGCATAACCAATAAAACATGTACGAGTTCTTGAACTGTGTTGCACAGTTATCCGACCATATTATATGCTAATCGTATGCTATGCCCCTCTGAGCCAAATCACTATAGAACATTTGGAAGAAACCTTGCACAAAATCTGGAGAATGTGTGCAATCATCACTAATATAAAATTGATACTACCTCAATACCTTCCTTTGGTCCTCTATACTATCAGCTGTATGAATGAATGCTATGTGCACAAATATCAAAACCTGTGTGGAGTTGTAATATTGTGATTGCACCTCACATTGTGGCTGTAGAGTGTAGTTCTCTACAATTTTGACCACTCAAACTATGCTGCCAACTGGAAAGTTGTCCTTGCATAACTTGAATTGTGTGTCCAACCATCGGGCTCTATGGGTATGCCTTGCATACTCATACACTATATTGTCATGGAACATAGACATAAACAAATACATTGGAGTCTTCTGAATAACCAAATCACACCTTTTTTCTTGATTACCATACTTTGTAACATATGCCACTATTTTATACTTCTCGAACTCTACTAGTTTCTTTCCCACCTCCTATGTGCTTTCCATATTTTGACATATTAGCATACGTTGCAAGCCACCGCAATGCTGACATAAACCATCCAAGTAGGCCATCCTATAGAATATTTGGCCATCCTCTATTTTACATAAAATTCTTGATAAGAACTCTCTTGAAAATGTTTGTGGGGCATGCATACCACAATCCTGCAAAACATCGTTAGTATGAAAATCTAAACACATAGAACGATAAACATCATAATGGTTAGAGAATTCAATATGTAGTCTACAACAACAAGTAGTGCGTGTGTGATTTATCTTGGCATAAAAAGGTTTAAGAATTTCAAAATATCTTTGAAAAATTTGAATTTGAGGATAATCCTGTTGAAATTTATGAAAAAATTGGGTTAGATTCGTATCCAAAAAATGCTTTGGATGTGGCTCACGGTTCCAACTACCGATTCTCCTTCTTACCACATCTCTTTGATTCAGATATGGCCTTGTTCTATTCTTCCAATAGTCTTCAATTAGTGCTCTTAATGCTTCGACAACTAGTTTATCTTTTCATGGCAGTCTCCCCGAGAATGCCCATAATTCATTTGAATTGGTGCCCTCAATG
>VDFB02009615.1:0-10645 GCA_007258455.2 Sequoia sempervirens | reverse complement strand
GGTGATTAGGTATTGCTTATGTTAAAGGAAAAGGTTGATTTTCTTTGTTTTCTTTTGTTTATAACTAACGAGCAAGGAGACGATGAAGACTCCTATGCTCTCTAGCACTGGAGTTCATTTGATTCTATTTTGAAGTTGTGTAGGTGTAATAGTGGGATGTTCCACCATAAGCTCCTATTCTTCCTAAGGAGCAGAAGGAACCAAAGGAGATGGGTCAATCACTTTCTCTTTGAATTTGTAAACATGTTTAGTGCGAGGAGGTATGATGGGGTTGGTTTCATTATCTCTTGGGAATTTAGATGATGAAGGTGAAGTGTTTACTATTGGTTTCTCATGAGGTTGCATTGTTTGTTCAAGTTTGGATTCAAGTTGAAGCAAGCTTGAATCTAGGATAAGAGTAGAGGAAGTGGATGGGGACATGTGGTGAAGAGATAATTTAGATATTCGTTTGGTTTTTAACTTTTGATAAACAATGAAAAATAAATCTTTGCTAGGGGTGGTGCATTCCATAGGTTCATCCTAAAAGGTTTCTAAGGAAAAAATTCCTTTAGAAGATAATGGATTAAAGACACTATGGTATATAGTATATATCTCATTTTCAAGTAGAAACTTCAAACATTTGTGAACAACTAAAGGGACAACATTCATCAAGTGAAGCCAAAGATGACCTAGCCATAGAGGAAACTAATCCAATTGTGGAATGATAGAGAATGTTACATCCAATGTTTTAGGTCTTATCTATAGTGAGAGTATGATCGATCCAATCATAGGGAACACAAAAATAGTATTTTTTTTAATCCATGTTGCTGGCTTGTCATAATTATCTTGATAAAGATCATGTAATACAAAAAATTCTTCTATGATCACATTATCACCACAAGTGGGATCTATTAATATCCCATTGGTGGACTTATCATAGATGCGGTCGAATATGTAAGGAGGACCATTAGGAATATTTTTAAGGATATCATGAGAGATAAAAGTAATATCAAGATATTTTTTAGTTGGGCCCTTATGAGGGATAATGTCTATCATACCCACTAGTTCATCCATAGAATTAACATGGGTAACATTTGGAGTAAGATCATGTTGTTTAGTATTTGTATCAATATTCATCACATTTGTGTTTGAAGGTTCACTTGATTTGAAAAAGAAAACACTATGTTTAGGCATGGGGTTGGTAAAAATTTGCAAATTTTGATTGGGGGGGTGATGGACTTATTTCCCTGATCATTAACACCCATAATGGATAGATGACCAGAATCAACGAGGTCTTGCACTAGGTGTTTGAGATGCTTGTATTGTTTTGTGTCATGTCCATTTTGGCTATGAAAATGACAATAATAATTTGGTTTAAAGGTGGGGGGTAAATGATTGGTAGGGTTAAGGGGTTTGACTATAGGAAAAGTGATCATTTGTTGTTGTAGCAATTGAGTCATTGTGTTATGGAGGGTATTAGGTAAAGGGGTAAATTGTCTCTTTAGGTCCCCATAGGTAAAGGGAATGGTTGCTTTAATGACTTCCACTTGATTATGAATAGGTTGTGGAGGAGGGGGATTAAAATATAAGAAGCCTTTGTTTGGTTTTCTAAATTTTTGTGAGTTGTTTTGGTTGCTATTTTTAGACTTATCAGCTTGGCTAGAAGTGGGCTTTGAATCATGACTAGTAACCGAGTTGTGGTAGTCATAAAGGGTTGTGCATAAATACATGAAAGAAGGAAATTTAATCATGACCAACTTATCCTAAATGTGATTTTGCAAGTTTTTGATAAACATATTTTGGAGATATGAATTAGGAACCTTGATATCTACTTAAGCATACAATGATTGATAACATGAAATGAAATAAGTTACTTTTTCATCCGCATTTTGTTTACACCTCATTAAATTAGCCATTGTATTTTTGGGAGTCATATGGACTTGGAAATGACTTATGAAGGAATCAAAAATTTCATTAAATGATTGAATTGAATGATTGGGTAAGTTTGAAAACCACTCCAAGGTAGTGTCCTTTAAAGTCCTAGGAAACAGTTTAGCTAACAGTTTTTCATCAAGGAAAAAGTCATTGCATAAGATTGTATATGCATTGAAATGATTAGTAGGATCTCCTTTTCGTTCGTACTTTTCAAACCTAGGCCTCTCAATTCCTTGTGGAACCATGAGTGTTCTTAATATTTCTAAACATAATGGGCTGCTATAAACATAGTATGTGGGTGGTGCAGTTTGATTTTGGTTAATGGTGGATATTTGTTGTTGCATGGAAGAAATAGTGTGAAAGAGTTGTGTAATAAGAGAGTCAGTGTAAGTGGTGTGAGGTGCAAGAGAGAATGGTGATGGAGTATATATGTAATATTAAGAAAAGTGAAGGGGACACTAAGAGGGGTGAAGGTGGTGGAGGATGGAACATGCGATGCCAAAAAAGAACTAGGAATGCTATTTGGAATAGTGAAAGAAAGAGTCACATGACTAACCTATTGCATGTTTGGAGTGGTATTTGTGGGTATGGATGTGATGGTTGAAGGAGGAGGAATTTGAGATCCTCCTTGGCTAACCATAGTGTTTGATAGTTAGGAAGTGGAAGGAACATGTTTCTTGTATATCTCAACAATTTTTCTCATAGCATGTAAGCCATCATCACTTTCAAGTAGGTGATTTATGTTGTCTATAGCAAGTATTGCAGTGGTGGAGATGTTTTCAAGACATAAATCTTGTTGTAAATGTGCTAAATCCTCATGAATGTTAACGATTTTATCTTGTGGAATGATATTTTTTTGTGTGTCAACATGCATTGTATGTGAAGGTAAAGGTGTACTAGTGGTAGTATCCATGCCTAATGCACCATTTTCCAACCAAGAGTAGGAGTTTGAGACAACCCAAGGTCCACAACGAGAGTGTTATCAAAGGAGGCCATGAGTTGAGAACTTCTCAGTAAAGTATTATCAATAGGGCACCAAACACTCATACAAATACCACAAGAGGTGGGGTGAATGCAAATGCAATGAAAACTAGGAATAATAAAATGAAATTAATAGAAATTTTGTAAACAAAAACAAGAATGCAATAACAAAAAATAGAAATGCAGAAGTTACTGTGAAGATGATAGTAATTGCTATGCAGAAAGTGCAATTGGACTGATTCACCTAGGGTGGCAAATGAGTCTAGGGGTGATTTTTTTTCTAATTTATTAGAAAATTTAAAGTGATTTTTGTGCTTTTCTGATCTAAAACTATGATTCAAATTCATAATTTGAGTTTTTGTAATGTTTTGAAGCTAAAAAATGAAATTGATATGAGATATTCACTAATGCAATGTTGTAAACCCTAGGATGCAAAAAAAATGCAATGTAAATAAAAAATATTATGTTTAATATGAAGGTTCACCAAAATGAACTCATCAATTTTTAGGGGCTATGTACTCTCTTCCTCTCTTAGGGTTTTTCACCTAAAAGGAGAGAGATAGGACAAAAAATAATGTGGTTCCATAAAAATAATGTAAGTATGATGGAATTAAGACTAAATGCAATGATCTAGATGCAAAAAACTAATAAAATTGACTGATTATTTATGCAAAATGTTATGAAATAACTTGCACAATAGAAGAATATGATATGAAATATGCTGCAAATACTTGATAATAACTGAGAATAACAAGCCACTTCAAGGGGGAAAACCTCCAAATATCTCTAATGAGAACACACTTCACTACTTGATGATGAAATAAGACTCACAACCTCCTATATATACCTATTTATGCCAAGGATATCACCTAGGCTGGACTTGTATTATCAATCTATATAAGATCTAAAGAACCTAAAACAACCAAATAACAATATACTAATGATAATATGACTTAATAGAGAGTTAAGATAGCCACAAGTCATCATTCATAACCCGATGTACAATAATATTGCGTGTAGCAGCATGCCCCCTTCTTCAAAGAAGCATTGTCCCCAATGCTAATCAAGTTTGGAAACTTTTGAATGAACTCCTCATCTTCCCATGTGGCATCTTCAACTGGTAAATTCTTCCATTGGATGAGATACTCAATGATAGTTCTTTTCCTCTATTCCCTCACTTTCAGGCAAGTACTGGAATTTAATGCACTCCTCGGGTTCCAAATGATTCTCCCCTTCTTCATCCAACCGAAGTGTTGTTTGAGTGGGAATATTATGCCCAATTACCTTCTTCAAATAGGAAACATGAAAACTGGATGTATCTTTTGTTAAGTTGGTGGCAACTCATTGTAGGGAAACACTACCAATCTCCGCATGATTTGGTAAGGACCATAATAATTTGGAGACAACTTATTATTCTTTCTTTACTGCTTTAGTGAGATTTTCTTATAAGGCTGCAATCACAAGAAGACCCAATCCCCAACTTCAAAACTTCTTTCACTATGATGTTGGTCTGCCTGTTGTTTCATTCAATTTTGTGCCATGGATAAATTCTCCTTGAGTCCTGAAAGTACTTGTTGTTGATGAAGCAAGTGGTCTTCTACTGCTTGAACTCTTGGGGACACCTTAATTGATGATGTGATGGAAGGAGGATGATATCCATAAAGTGCCAAAAATGGAGACATTTTTGATGAGCTATGAAAAGAAGTTTTATACCACCATTCCGCAAGTGGTAGCCAATCTATCGATCGGATTGTTCAAGTGAAACAACATAGATATCCTTCCAAACACTTATTAACAACCTCTCATTTCCCATTTGATCGAGGGTGGTATGGAGAGCTAAGAGCCAATTGAGTACCCAAACATGAGAATAAATCTTCCAAAAGTGACTAGTGAAGATAGGATCACGATCACTAACAATAACCTTAGGTCTACCATGTAGCTTTTGGATATTCTCCAAAAAAAGATTTTTCCACTGCACTTGTTGTAGAAGGATGTGATAATGCAATGAAATGTGCATATTTAGTGAGGCAATCAACTACCACCATGATGACATTAGGACCTTTAGATTTGGGAAATCCTGCGATGAAGTCCATGGATACCTCTTCCCAATGCTAGCTAGGAATAGATAAGGGTCAGTAGTATAATCTAGTGTCTTACCTGTTTCCCTTATGCTCGCTGACACACCAAAATTTCAGCCACTTTGAACAACATCACCCTTAGCCCTTCCCCAAAAGAAATCTTTGCTTGACTCGATGATAGTTCAAAAATCCTGAATGACCACCCACTAGAGACTCATGCAACTCTGTGAGAATCTTGATTTTAAGGTTGGAATTCTTGTAGAGATACAAACGCTCTTTATACCAAAGAGTATCTCCCTTCCAACAAAACTTATCTGAACTACTAGGATCAATTTTTAATTGCTTGATGAGATTACTTGTCGCAACATCATTTTTCCACTCTACTTTGGCTTCCTCCACCCACTTGCCTTGTAATATTGAAAGGGCACACAATAAGGCTTCATCTTTCATCCCTTTCCCTTTGACAAGGTAGACTGGTGACAATATTTTCTTCCTTTCTTATATATACAATTCAAAGTCATATCCCAACATCTTAGTGGACCATTTTGTTGCTCTTTAGAAGATAGTCATTATTCCAAAAATATTTTAGCTGTCATGATTCATCTTTAACCTTGAAATGCTCACCAATAGATATATCGCCATCGTTTACACCGCATGGAGTATTGCTAGCATTTCCTTCCCATAAATAGGTTTGAGTAGATTCTTACCCTTTAATTGATGACTCTCAAAAGCAATGGGTCAACCCTCCTACATGAGAATTGTTCCTATACCATTTCTTCAAGCATCACATTCCATAATGAATTCTTGGTGAAGTTAGAGTGGTAGTACCGGAGTTGTACACATAGCCTCCCTTCACCCTAAATGTTGTATTGGTAGACTCGTTCCAATGAAAAGAATCCTTCTTCAATAGAGGGTGAGAGGTGCTACTTATACTACCACATATATCAAATCTTCTATAGTACTCGTTAATCCCAAGAATCCTTCTTAGTTTCTTAATGAGCTTGGAATAGCCATTCCATGATAGCCTTAATTTTGTTGTGGTCTCACCTTTACTTTCATGTGAAACTATGTGTCCCAAATACCCACCTCCGTAAGACCAAAAGCACACTTGGATGGCTTAGCATAGCTTATGATCTTCAAGTATTTGTAATGCTTGGTCCACATGTTGCAAATGTTCTTCCCAAGTCTTGTTGTAAATCAATATATCATCAAAGAATACTAACACAAACTTTCTCAAGAACTTCTTAAAAATGGAATTCATCAAACTTTGGAATGTAGATGATGCATTGGTAAGACCAAATGGTATCACCAAAAATTCATAATGACCCTCATGAGTCCGAAATGTTGTCTTAAAAATATATTCCTCCTTAATCCGAATTTGGTGATAACCAGATCTAAGATCTAACTTGGTAAAAAACATAGCTCCATTTAATTCATCTAGCAAATCATCAATGACTAGAATTGGAAACTTATCATTAATGGTGTACATGTTGAGCACTCTATAATCTGGACACATGTTCCAAGTATCATCCTTCTTACGTACCATCACCACCGGCAAGGAGTAAGCACTTTGGCTATGCCTGATGATTCCTACCTCTAGCATCTCTTCAACAATTTTTTCTATCTCACTCTTTTGTATGTGTGGATACCTGTAAGGCCTGATGTTCGGTGGTTGGCTCCCTAGGACTAACTGGATGGCATGATCATGATCCCTCTTAGGAGGAAGTCCTTTAGGCATATCTCCAAGAACAACTGAGTGATGATTAATTATAGCTTGCAAATCTGGATGAGTGGGAGTAATAGATTGAGAGACTTCTAATGAACATAGTTGGGCCACAAATCCATCCACTCCTTTCTTAACAAACTTTTTCATTTGATGAGAGATTACCATTTGTGGAGATTTTTCCTTCAACCCCCTTAGCTCTAATAGCCTTCCTTCTAATAGAAATCTCATGAATAACTCTTGTAATTTCATCTCAATTGTTCCTAATGTAGTAAGCCATTGTACTCCCAAAATAATATCTGTTGCACCCATGGATATCACATACATTGGGGTATCAAGTTGATAATCTCCTATGGATAATTTAATGCTATGACACTTCCCTGAACAACTAACTGTACCACCATCTCCAATCAAAACTTGAAATTCTAGAGCTAGTTATATGAAACAATTTAGACGAGTAGCTAACTTTTTGTTGATGAAATTATGAGTACTACCTGAGTCGATCAACACTGTTACCTTCTGCTTCTTTAGGAACCCCACCACCTTGAGATTTTGTGGAGCACTGAAACCTGAGAGTGCATGACAAGAAATGATTGGTTGAGAATCATGTGATTCCTCATTTGACTCCCTTTCATCTTCTAATATGGGTTCCTCCTCTTCTTCCTCATTGGGACCTTCAATATAAAACAATTTCTTTTCACTACATTTATGTCCTCGACTGTATTTGCTATCACAATTGAAACACAAGCCTTTTGCTCTTTTCTCCCTCAATTTTTTGTGAGTCAACTTAGTAGGTTGTGTTGAATATCCTTTCTCTCCTTTGTCATTAGCTCCCCTTGTTTTAGGAATCAAATATTTCCCTACCTCAAGTAAGCAAGATAATGCACTCATTTATGGAACTAGGCTAAACATGTACTTCATGTTGAATGTGACCTCGAGACCACCCAAGAATAAGTCATCTCAAGTTTTCCTTCTCAGAATCCCATCCACCCTAAGGATAGATTTGGAATTACAAATATAATCCTTAACTAATCCTATTTGTTGAAGCTTAGCCAACTGGCTGAAGAAGTTGTCTCTCACACTATTGCTATATTGTGCTTGGAGTTCCTCCGTAAAAATTGACCATGAGACAATGAGCCCCTTTTTCCTTCAATGAGTGCAAAGCCAATGATACCAAATGAATTGATCTGGTTCTAGATATAGGGAAGCCATCGTGACCTTTTGTCCATTTGGGATTTGGTGTACTTCAAAAAAATTCTCCATTTGGTTTATCCATGTTAGAGGATCCTTACCATCAAACTTGTGAATATCCACCTTTGGAAATAAATTCCTAGATCCCATAGGAGTAAGAAAGCTTGTGTTAGTAGTAGCTGACCTAGAATTCTCACCTTGGTCGCTGAGAACTCTTTCTTGATTCACCATGTAGGTGTTTTTCTGCATGTCTCGGCCATATCTCCCTCCGGTCACACACATATCGATAAGCTAATTGGTTAGAAAATTTCTTCCCTTTGACCTTATTTATTTCTTTCATTATGAGTAATATCTCCCATTGTTTCAATTCATCCTGCTAGAGTCTTCCCCGGTGTGACAACATTCTTTTTACCCCTTGTTGCAGGCCCTGTCATGATGGAAACCACTAATATTGAAATAAATCACACAAATTAAACTTAATTTCTCTCAAATTTTTACTGTAATCTCCTTTGGTATGTCTTCAAAAACCCAATAAAAATTAGACTCCAATTCAACAATATGTGCGAGATATGTAGATTCCAAAAAAATAGTGTAGAAACCCTAATTCTATAATAATTCGCTTAATTCTACTCCAATTATTCTAAAATATGGACTGTAGCTTCTTTAATATGTTCTTCAAAACCCTTTAAAAATCATAAAATAATTCACCAAAATCTGAAAGATATACTCTTCCCAAAAATCGCCTCCAAAATTGAGAGAAAATTCGTCTCTACGGCAGCTACAAGATCATGCTCGATACCAATTTGTTATGAAATAACTTGTACCAATAGAAGAATATGGATATGAAATGTACTGGCCTTGATAATAACTAAGAATAACAAGCCACTTCGAGGGGGAAAACCTCCAAATATCTCTAATGAGAACACACTTCACCACTTGATGATGAAATAAGACTCACAACCTCCTATATATACCTATTAATGCCAAGGATATCACCTAGGCCGACTTAGACACACCTATATAAGACTTAGGCCAACCTAAACAACTAAATAACAATATAATAATGATAATATGACTTAATAGAGAGTTAAGATAGCCACAAGTTGACTATTCATAACCCGATGTACAATAATATTAAGGGCGTAGCACAAAACCTAAGAAATATGAAGTGTTTGAAAACACAGTGTGATATGAAGAAATGGACTAGAAACATGCACAAATGAAAACATAATTGAATGAGACTGAACAAAGTACACTTAGAGATGAAACGTTGATGTTGGAAGGTTCTAGAATCTAAAAAAATCATTGTTAATGATCACTGGGACTCATTCTCTAGTGATTTCAGATTAATCTTGCTTGTGGCAAACTTTGTTGGAATTGGTTAAACTGACTATCAAGAACTAAATTATGGTGAATTTTTTTTCCAACCTAGCAGTGGGAATTATTCACCACTAATGGTAAATTATTCCTCCAAAATTCTGCAAATTATGAAGTCAACTATGTGGGTCCAGATCTGCACTTGTCTTCTTGTTGGGTTGACGTAACCAAATCTACAAAAAATAGGCTAAATGTTGTCTCCAAGATTGAATTAGGGTTTATTTGACTTGAATATATTTGATGACTTGTTGACCACTTTTCAACACATATTTATTTGAAAAATCTTCCTACAAGATCTGCAAACACATATACAAAGAGGGGGGGAATGGTTAAGGGTTACAGTATAGGGATTTGCCTTGGTCAAATCCCACTTTGGTAATCAAACCTTTGATAAAGAAATGAGATGAAAACAAGGAAGGAATGATGAACAAATAACATTAAAATTTCCTAAACTCACCAAACCCTTGTTGTTGATGTCTAAAGACATGTCAATGGTTGCTCCAAGATGGTTGATTCAATGATGCTATGTTGCTCAAATGCTTGAATGAATGGGTGAATTAGTGCACTTGATGAATGGGGGTTAACATGGATAGAAAAACACTTATTTATACACACTTATGCCTTAATTACCCAAAAATACATCATAGGCTAACATAAGGTCTTAATGGATAAAAACCTGAAAGAAATTTGAATTTATTTAGAATTTTGTTCTAAGAGGGACTCATTCACCACCCATGGAAAATGGGTCCCACTTAAATCTTGCAAGTGCGTGTCAAGAATTAAGTTGTCTTTAATGATGTTTGTCAGGTTTGTATTCAAAAGTACACCTAAATAAGGCCTATAAGTGCGTAAAGGGGCCAAATAAAGTATAAGAAAGGTGTAATTAGTGGCAACAAGTCTAGAAAAGCATGAAAGTTTGTTACAAGACTTTAAAAAACTTTGAAATAGGACTTGATAAGGGATAAAAAGGGAATGTTTAGATGAATTATAATAAGAAGAGTCTAGAAAAGTATAGAGATGTGTTACAACACTTCACAACACCTTCACAAGACATCATAATTTGAATATTTTGGACCTAATGTGAATGCATAAGTTACATTGCAACATTAAATCTAAGAAAAATAAGTAAAGAATCACAGTAAAAAGACTTAAACGACCATGAAAATGTTCAAAGATCCATTTTTCTATGGTACATTTACCCCCACTTTAGTGAGAGGATGAACTTGGTTCAAACTCACACTAAAGTAGCCATGCATATCAAGAGGGATCCAAATGTACTTATGCTAGAAAGATGGAATGACAAAAATAAAGAGGGATGATCAAGCCCCAAGGATGAAGATCACATGGAAAACTAAACATAAGAACAAAGGAACACACACAT
>VDFB02009614.1:0-22880 GCA_007258455.2 Sequoia sempervirens | reverse complement strand
ATGAAAATGTTAAGAAAAGTGTTTAGGTCTGATAGTTGAGGTCCGATAAGATGGGAATTTTGGTAAAACCAAAGTCCAAGGAAAATTCATGGTTAAAGTTGAATACCAGGTTTCAGGTAATGATGTAAAATGAAGTTTTAAAATCTTAAGGTTATCCAATGAGTCTGATAGTCCGGTAACCCAGTATATAAAAGATAACCATGCAAGGATTTTGATATGCTAGAAAATGTGTTATTTATAAGAAATTTAAATGATAATCAATTTAATGATGGTTTCATTTACATGAGATTTTGTTTTAAATTTATTTTTTTTAAAGGGATATAATGAGTGGAATTTGCAATTGCAGGAGAAGCATATTGTGATTCAGAGTTCGGGTATGGATGGTCAAGAAAACCAAAGTTGTAGAAAGATATAAGAGTGTTACAAGGTTCAATGATACACTTCAGAAGCTCATGTTGGGATAGAGTTCATTACAAAGATACACCGGATACGGGGAAACCAAAACTCTATAGTTTAAGCATTATGGGGATTAGTTATTCCTGGAATTTTCAAACCGAGGATGAACCTGAATGTAGGAACAAAAATTCCACTTGATCATTATGAATGTATGGGAAATTCCTGTATTTTATTTGAGCAGACTTTTTTGGTTCCCAAAAGGAACCCTGTTAATAAAAAAGATGAAAAACCCGAAGTACTTCAACGTGCAGATTGAGGTTGACCTTCGTTGAATTCGATTGTAAATTCACTTACCAATCACTAGATTCCACGTGCCTTGATGTGATTCATCCCTTGGATTTCCTCTCATGTATTTTTCTTATCCTATCTGTGTCTTATTTTTATAAAAGGCTAGGGGATACTTCTTTTTAAGTTAAGTTCAAAATTTGTGGATGTTGAAAGAGCCAAAACTTCTTTAAGTTTTGTTCTTTTTTCCTATTTTCTAAATCATTCCAGACTAAAAACTTGTATGCACATAGAATTTAATCAATATCAAAGCCAATTTGATAGCTACCTATCTCATGAATCTTTGTAGCTAGTTTTGTTAGTTTAGTTGAACAACACTGTGTGTTGTGTCCTTTAAGGGTGCATGCAGAACCTACTCGGTGTTCAAACTAAAACCCATCTTTAAAAGCTCACACCATTTTATATGTAGCTATGAAGCAATCTTGTGAAGTATAAAGCAGTTTTATTTGATTTGATTAACTATTTGGGACATGTGTGGAGAATAACTAGGAGAAATTTTAATTTTTAGTACTTTTCATGCTTTATTTTAGAATAGATGTTTAAATTCCTGAAAATGTTCCAAAAAATAGATGAATGGATGGAATTTATTGAAAATATTTCATTTTCTATGAATTTGTTGAATGCTTAAAGCTAAATCTGCTTAAGTGATAGAAAAATTGTTGATTTTCATGCAATATTATTGCAAATCTTTCAATTTCATGATGTTATTTTATGATTGAACTAGAAATCTTATATTTGATGCTTATAATTCTTAATAAATCCAAAGATATTCTTATTGGCATAGAAGATAACCATATTCCCTTTGAGATTAATAGAGATATCACATCATACCCTTAAGCAAACCTAGTACAGTCAAGACCTGACTACCAGAGACTCGGGATTGAACTCAACCAACATTTTCCTATTATACAAACACCCCTAAGTTGCCTTTGGTTATGTCTTTCAAGAAGGATAGGCTCTTCGTGGTTTTCCTATGAGGAATTTATCTGTAATGTTGTTGGGAGTGACATCATCATTAATAGATACCTTCATCATACCTTGCATCAAAATTTCATAAGTTTTCTTCATCTCTCTTGATATAACACTTGCTTCCAAATACTCTAAAGTAATTCACAGTAGGGGTCCTTCCATACCATATTTCATAGGGATTCTTTGTGTTGTTAGCTTTCTCTTGAACTTTATTTAGTATGTAAAAAGTAGTATGAAATTCTTCTCTCTAGTAGACTTCTGATAGGTTTTCTTATTTTATCATAGTTCAAGCAACTTCTTGAATAGTCTGGTTTTTCCTTTCAACCACTCCATTTTGCTAAGGAGTTATAGGGGCAGTTAAGTGCCTCTTTATTCCATGAACTTCACAAAACATGTTAAACTCATTTAAGGTGAATTCTCCACCCCTATTTGACCTCAAACATCTGATTTTAAAATAAATTTCATTCTCAATCATAGCATTCTCAATCATAGATTTAAATGCTCTAAATCTATCTAGTGCATCAAATTTCTCTCTAAGAAAAGTAACCCATGTCATTCTATAGTAATCATTAATCAAAAGCATGAAATACTTGTCACCTTGAAGACTTCTAGCCCTTTTAGGACCATAGAGATCTATATGTATCAATTCCATTTTGTAGTAGATTGTTCCTTTCCCTTCAAACTACTCCTTACTTGGTTTCCAAATTTGACAATTTTTGCAAATAGCATTGATAGGCTTTGTAATTCTTCGCAGATCTCTTACTACATGAGCTAAACTAATTTTGGCCAAATTATCAAAATTTATATGACACATCGTTTGATTCCATAACCAACATTCATTAATCTAAGACAGAAATCAATGACCATCATCTCCCTTAAGCTAATAGATATTTCCTTTTGTTTTCTTACCAACAGCAATCACAGTTCCAAATCCATTTTTCATCTCACATTTTTCATCCTTAAACACAAGATTATATCCTTTGCAACACAATTTTCCAACACTCAAAATATTATGCCTTAAACCTTTAACATAGTAAACATCTTCACTATTATGCTTTCCATCATAACAAATTAAACCTATTCTACAAATCTTAGCTCCTGAATCATCTCCAAATTTACCTTATTCTCCATACTTTTCAAGTTTAAAAAACTTACTTTTATCTCCGATCATGTGATTAGAGTAGCCTCTATTAACAACCCAGTGATTCTTATCTTGTTTAACATTAAAAGAAAAAACCAAAGTACGTTCTACCTTATCCTTCTTTTTTGGAACACTTTCCTTCACACAACTTTCAAAATTTGCAAAAGTATATTCATCTTTTAAATCCAATAATAAGCATTCATTTTCATCAATATCTCCATAATCAGATTCATCATTAAAAATACCAGCATCTTCTCTAACAAAGTATCTTCTTTTAATCATATTTTCTTTATTCTCCTTACTCTTATTGTTCATAGCTCTGATTGGAATTCTTGAAGGATAATGACCTACATTTCCATAGTTAAAACATTTTAAAGGTAGTTTACCTTTGTACTTACCAGTTCCCTTTTTCATCCTTCTCACAAAGTTAGCTTCCACATCATCAAGATCTTCTCCATCTGATTCTTCAACCTTTTTTTATTTTCTAGCCTTAAAAGTAGTCTCCACTTTTGTTCCATTTCTCAAACCAGGTTTTCTCATATCAAATGATGTTAGTGTACAAATCAACTGGTCTCTAGAATAAGTATTAAAATTTTCAATTGCCTTAATAGCAGATACCTTTTCACTGTATGAATGAGGAAGAGATCTGATAACTTTCTTTACTACATTAGGTTCTTTGACTTGTGCACCAAGACCTCTCATAGCACTTACTAGCTCATCAACTCTATGAATGTAGATTGTAATTGTTTCATCTTTAGAAATTCACTTTTGAGCTTATCCCAAACATCTTTAGTAATCTTAAGTTTCATAACTTTTACCAATTCAAAATTTGAAAGAATATTCATAAGAATGAATATTTCCTAGGCATTTACCTCATGTGCCTTGATCTCATCACTTGTGCTTGGACCATTTTGAGGAGTAGTCTATTGATTATTTATTTCCTTTTTAGTATCAAATCCATGAGACGCCAGATATCCTTCCATATTTTTCTTCCAGAATGCATATTTTGTTCCATCAAATCTAGGGCAATACAACTTGTTTGCAATCTCGGATCTACCTTAAGCGGTTAAGCTCTTTTCCAAGGAACAGAACCACGACCACTGATCTGGATGGCACCACAATTTTGCCTTGGCACTGGAATGAGGCAATAAAATTTGCCCACTGGTCAGCTGACCCATTTCAATACCAACACACATTGTACAATCAGACCCAGAATTTCAGAGACTATTGACATATTGTGTTGTAATATTCAACTCACATATCAAAAATAAAAACTACTTAGCAATCCTTGAATTTCATCTCACAGACCTATGATCTTATTAAAGCATTCAAACAGTCCTTTGAACCCAAGAAGAAATAAAATCATTCATTCGACCAAAATGATTGAAGACAAACAAAAAGATCCTTGATCATTTTACTTATAATTTGGGAGAGAAAATACATAGGAGAGAATTTTTTCCAGAATTTGCATTTTCATTCATATGATATTGCTACTATAAAACTATTAAGCCCATTAAAAATTAGAATGTACCATAGACTTCATACTATTCTACTCATATGTGCTTGATTTACAAAACTGCTCTTACATGAGCCCAATTTTCCAACCTAGACCACTCAAACCCAAAATTCAAACCCTTGTAACTGGCCTTCAATTCCCATTTATAGAAAAATGGGAGCAACAAGCTTCAGGCCAAATTATAATTTCAAACACATTTACATTTGATATTCAATTTCATTTCAATTCCAAAACTCCCCAAACAATTATATTTTCATTTTGCAGAGAGGGGGAAATCACAAAAGACAAAAATTCCATTCCATCATTAAAGATTTACCCACCTTCCAAAAGGCATCATTTGTCACTATAGCAGCACCAAAACCTCTCATCCATGTCAACCGAAGAATTTTTCCTTGTCAACACCTAAGACAAAAACTCACGCATTCATTGAAGGAGATTTACTCACCTTCCAAAAGGCAACCCTCATCGTTATAGTGGTGTCCAACACCTCTCCTTCATTTCAATCATCAAAAATAAAAACACCAAACCATGACACCACCTCTGCAATGACTAATCATCCTCATAATCAAAGTATGCATGTCCCCCTAGGGCCTTTGTTGGAACTGGAGAATTTGTCTCATCATCATTAGAGTCTTTCAAACCAGAAAGTGTAAGAAGATACTAGGTGTACTCTAGATCATTTTCTACCTCCTCTTCCATGGCAACATTAGGTTCCTCCATATAAGCCTTGTGGTCCTTATCCTTCTTCTTCTTCTCTTTAAACTTGGTCAATTTCTCTAACTTAGCTTCCTTCTTTTCTATACTTTGTTCCTTCAGGAACACACCACCAGGTGTACTCTAGTCATGAGTAACAACCCTACTCTTCTAGTTGTAAATGTTCTTCTCTTCACCACCCATGAATATGGAAAAAGTCTTCTTAACTCTTTTTGGCTTCACAGGATTCTTAGACATATGTGACTTAATTGTGTGTGTGTCATCTTGGAGCTTAGGCCTCTTGACTCCCTTCTATTTAGGTTTCCTCTCTAGCCTAATTCTTGACTCACTGGGCTGACTCATTCTCACAAAAAATAGAACTAGAGCTAGAAAATTTTCAATTGCAACAAAAGTTTCACAGGTTTGTGTTCTCAAATTGAATTTATAGAAAAAAAGCTCCCCAGACCCACACAATTCTTACCAGCCCAAATTTTTAATTGTAGGAAATTAAACCCTCACCAACCCCAAGAATTCAAAACTCACAAGCCATCCTATGCATAATTGATGTGGATAAAAGGATACCACCTTACCCGAGAAATTATCTTCAATATCTCTTGCAATAGCTCTCCTGAACTCTTCATACCTTCATCTTCAGCTCTAGACTAGTTTCTTGACCTCTAATGATTGCAATTGTGAAGAAAAATAGCTAATATCGCATGAATGGAGCATCAACCATTAATGTTCAATGGAAAGCTCGCACGAGCGAACTGACAATAGCCACCTCAAGTTTGAGTCACAATCATTGATCATCTTGATTTAAAACACAATCAGTGATCATCCTCAACCATTGCTCCTTTCTTTTACAACTTGTGCTTTCAAAATAGTGATGACATCGCAGAAAACTACCATGTCACCATTTAATCACATTAGACACCTCATGTCTTCCAACCATCATGTATCACTACTTTGACCTATGCTCCCTCAAATGATTCCACAATGTGTTAAGATCTGGCGATGACAGGAATATTCCATCAAACATTCCATTGCTCATTGTTGATCCATGTTCTAGAACTCCATTTCAAACAGCAATGTCCATAAATGGCGTGATGGGCACAAGGTATAATAGTGTTATCGGCCATCATTGGTTTACTTCACAATGGTCACAACACATCAGCAATGGAAAACCCTTAGTGACTAGTCAGGATCAAGCCATGTGCCCATGAGACAAGATCAAGGGCTGAGAAAGCATCACCCTTAGTAATACTTCATATTAGTGATAGCACATTTGAACACAAGACCTCATTGTGCATCACTGATTCATAGCTAAAAGCTCACAAACAATCAACGATAGTGAGGTACATTAGTGATATAGAGGATATTGCCTATATCGCTTATTGCTACTTTGAAAACCAAGGTTGAAACTCCATCCATGATGAGTGATAAGAAGGGAAACCATTCATTGTGCATCACTAATTTGTGGCTAGTCATCAAAGGACAATTTGTGATGAGCGATGATCAAAGCGATGAACAAGAACATAAGTGGATCCATTATGCACATGCTCACAAGTTATTCCAAAAAGCGGACCACTTAGGAAAATGTAAGATAACACCTCAAAAGACCTAATCCATTTTATACAAAGGATGTAAAGGCCAAACAAGTTCGATTAATCAACCATACAAAATAGATATATTTCTCAGACCTAGGCACGAGGGGCTGGTTACTTCATGGACTTCAGTGGCTCAATTTTTTTTTAACATGACTGAGAAATGACCATAGGAGTTCAACAAAGGAATAGAATAAAAGAGCAATGGTTTAGACAAAGGAGAAAATCATCAAATTAAACCATTCCTCACTTAAAACCCTAAAACCTAACCCTTGACAGACCAAGAGAACACCAAGGAAGATGTATTTTCAAACTAGTGGAACAAGAAAATTTTGATGGTTCCACCAGTCACTCTGATTGGAGACACATGCCTCTCGCAAGAAACACAAGATTCCAAATCTCATGGTTGAAACATACCAAGCATAGGGACACCAAAAACCAAGGACCTTCCTGAACAAGGCAAGAGAACCAAACCAAATCAAACTAACATATATACATAATTTATAGAATTGTACATCGTGCATGGAAGGAACATACTTAGGAAAATTATGGCTTCAGGAATTGTCCATGTACTGGTAGCTCTAGAAGTTCATCATATCAATACCTTTCATTCAGAAACCTTTCAACTACATAGGCTTCATCTTCATTGGGTGGCCTGAGGCCCCCCAAAACATAGAACCGATATTTACCTCTATCAAATACTTTACTTTATGTTGTCTACACTGGACTAAGTCTGAAAACACTGCTATTAATTTCCCACCAACTAATGTCATTTCCATTAACCATCATACCATGTGTCTGAACTTATCATTGTCATAATTAAATTTTCCCATTTAAAAATTGCAATCATACATTAATTGAAATCCATAATCATTTTGATATTCAACCACACTCAGCACACCACCATGTTCCACCATATGCTCATCCAACTGAACTAAGAAATTGAAACACTCATAATCCATTTGATCATTAAGGTCATAAAAGTTGACATCCAACTCAACTTGCACATCAAACTAAAAACCTTCATAAACACTACTTAATATCTCCATCTAGAACCATATATCCTAATCTTTTGGAGTCACATTCCAATTCCACTTCTAGTAAGTCAAAATGAATATAAGGCTCAAATAAAGCCCTAGAGTTATCCTCTGGTACATGTCTCATATCAAATAGGCATTCATTTTGTGTGATGAATAGAAATTTTTTATACAAAATCATATCTTTGAATGATATTCACACTCACTTGAGCATTATGAATCAATCATATGGTCACATGCTCTACTACCTTGGAAAAGTGATTCATCAAAACCCATGGTATCTTTGCTCTTATTCAAATTAGGTTCATTACTGTAAACATCACCACTAATAAAATCCCATGCATCAAAGAATATTTCCATTTCAGGATCATTAACATAGTCTGACCCACCTTTCAATTCATCATTTGAATTAATGCAAAATGTTTCAAAGGATGACTCAAATAACTCAGAATTAATACGCTCAGTAGCAAGGAACTCATGTGCCTCATCAATTAATAGGTATGTTGACCCAAATTTGAAAGGTTCATTATGATCTGAATGTTGTTCATTAGCAACTAAACAATCCTCTTCATTCCTTTTCTCATCAATACATTCTTTGTCAAAAACAATCATGTCCATTTTTGTGAAAAAACTTACATATTCCATATCTGCTTCACATGGACAATTAGAAGCAACTAGGACATGATCTTGTTGGTTAGCACCATACTTTTCATCATTTTTAACACTTTTCTTAGGGTTAGTATATTGAACAAATACATTCTTATCTTTGAACTCATCATCATTCATAAATATACCATACTCTATTTCTTATATAACTAGATTGCATTACAGGTATCCCTCACATGGGATTTGTTCTTTCACTTGTGAGAGAAAAATCTCATGAACATCATTATTTCTACATCCTTCATGCAAAGATAGTGCCTCTACATCATCCTCAAAAAAAACATCAAAAACCTCATTCTCCTTATGATTATGATCATGAGGACATTCATCATCACATGCATTATGCTCAGAATGTTTAGAGTTAATGCTCAAATTATCATCCTCAATATCTTGACCATTGATTTATGATGAGACATCAACAACACTTGCAAATGTATCTTCATCCTTATCACCAATGTACTGATTTGCACATGGGTTGATTATGAATTTATTGCAATCACTATCCCCACCCACACCACAAGATGGGTGTCTATTCTCTGATATACCCTCTTCACTCATTTATGTTGCCTTCTGATCTTTTCAATAGGATAGCCACTACTAAACCTTTGAGACATCATTCTTTGTGCATAATCAGAATTGGCTTCCTCAGCAATCCCAATCCAATCAAGTATTTGATCAAAACCTTGAGGCTTCAACTCTCTTGGAAAGGTACTCAGTGTTGGTGTAATTAATTATTTAATTCACTTGCATAAGTTTACTTAGGTAATATTTTAATTCCTAGGTTAATTATTGTTATACTTATCTTTTTGAGCTATCTTATTGCTCAACATAAGATTAGGGTTATGCATACTTTTCTTTTATAAAGAAAATCATCTCATGTAATTATGAATTCTTGAATAATATTATTTGCACATCTTCATGCAAAACTCTTGCTTTTTCTTTTTTTCTCTTGTGTGGAAGGATTTTCTAGTTTGCATGTCTGATCTTGGTTTCTAACATGGTATCAAAGCCTTGATTTGTAACCCCCTCTCAGATTTTTGAGAAAATCATTGCAGAGTTCGTTTGGGATTCCTCGAGGGTTTCATGCCTTGAGTTCATCTATGAAGCGTTTTGGATCAGATCAGGGTTTTACATTGGATTTAGAGCACTAGAAAAAGTCATGATTGTCTTTTTTTTCTAATTTTGGTCACCATTTTCTAGATCTACAAGGGTTTCAAGCTTGGTAATTTTTTTGAGAGATCTGGGGATTGCCTAATTTTTTGTGCATTTTTGGACAAAACGGACCTTTCCATCAAGTCCGCAGTGCCCAAAAACCCCTATTTTCATATAAAATTTGTCCATTTTGGACACAGTCGTCTAGAGAGGAAAAAAAATTTTCCCCAAGGTCGTACGGCCCCAGGGCATGCTTCATGAGGCTCAAAAATAAAGAAAAATTAAAAAAAAAATTAAAATCTAAAAAAACATGCATAATTTTCTGTGGTAAACTCAAATGGAACTTACCGCCACCCGCATGCCAACCAACCTCCAGAGCCACCTCATTACCACCACCGATTGGTCTTCCTTGACTATCCTCCCCATAGCCCCTCAAAGCAGGTGTTGGTCACGGTAAGCGACCAGACCTGCATTCAACCTGACTATTTTAGCACCATCCACGGTCGTAATGTGGTGACCAAGACTTCACCGAGGAGCGGACCGCTGACCATGAAGTGCGCCCGGGCAACCCGAGGGGGCTATTTGTTCCACCCACGGTAGAAGAGCATATTAGCAGGCGATTGAGCACTTTCCGCGAAAGCGGGCATAACTTTTTTCCCACGATGTCAAAATCAAGCAAAAGATATCGTCGAGAAAGTTGGTTCAACAAAATTAAGTAATGGTGGAGGTTCCGGTATTTTTTTTTTTTCTTTTTATGATTTTTTCTACATCGAGAAGTGAGATGTTGTTTTTCACTCTGGAGGGCATATCTTTTGACTCATATCCTTTTTTTCACCATTCTCGCATGGCATTGGAAAGATGGTTTAGTCCTCTACACAGATCTAAGGTCCATTTTTATTTTCTATTTATGCATGTTTAGCATTCTATCCTTTTACATTCATTGGGTTATTGTAATAAATGGACTGAGATAAAGTTCCATCGGGGGGGTTTCTTACATAATAATATGATTAGAGTGTGCATGCACTTTGATCTCCATCTTGTTATTGATAAAAAATCGCATGGGTTGTATTTGGATTCTTAATTTCTTTTGGCCACATCTTGCTTATAGTTTGACACATATCAGATTCACATCGATTCACACTTTAGATTGGGAGCCTATGGTTATTGATCCACATTGGTTCAGATCCATCTCAATTTGAGGGCCATGTTTTTATGGTTAATGTTCCAGAGTCTTTATGGTACTTGTTCCTATGGAAGAGTTTTAGTCTCATTTTGGCATCGGCATCAAGATACATTATTTCCAAATTCTATCATCATATCATCTAATTTTTCTTCACAGATTCCAGGGTTGTTCCAGTTTGTGAGTTTTCCAGTGTTTCATGGCATCAAGTCTATTGTTGCATTATTATGATTCCCCCTGAGTCCTTCAATGACTCTCATTTGGTTTCTTGTAAATAGAAATATCTTTCCTTGCTTGCAGAATTGTGATTCCAGTGTTACTCCACAGTGTTCTTCCAGTGCTTCTTTGCAGCAGTCATCTCATTGTAGGGGGAGTTTTGTCCCACTAGGTTTTCCTTCTCTACCTCATTATTGCATTTTTACATGGGTACCTAATTAGGCCTTGTTGTTGGGACCCATTCATGCTTTCTTACATTCATCTTAGCATTAGGTGTATGCTTTTTTAGTCTCCCTAAGTTGCACTTATGAGGGGGTTTTGGTGTAACTAATTATTTAATTACACTTGCATAAGTTTACTTAGGTAATATTTTAATTCCTAGGTTAATTATTGTCATCCTTATCTTGTTGAGCTATCTTGTTGCTCAAGATAAGATTAGAGTTATGCATACTTTTCTTTTATAAAACAAATCATCTCATGTAATTATGAATTCTTAAATAATATTATTTTCAAATCTTCATGCAAAGCTCTTTCTTTTTCTTTTTTTCTCTTGTGTGGAAGTATTTTCTAGCTTGCATGTCTGATCTTGGTTTCTAACACTCTGTCCTAGCTCAAAAATTTTACTAAACAAGTCAATGCACACTGAATCCTCAGGTCTGAAATTCTTGAGGATTTCTAATAAGGCATCCAAAAACCTTCCAAACAAGCCATATGGTGACTCTCCCTTATGTCTTTTCATGCTAGAAAATCTTTGAACAAAATGCATTTGATCAACATTGCTCAAAATTTATTCATTTTCAACTTGGAATTCATCATTAGTCACATTAAGTAATGTTGGAAAAATCATAATAGTAGAAGCACCATTATCATGAAAATCACTTTTACTGTCTAATTCATCTACATGAAGTGTACTAAAAGAACTAACAGTTGCAACCATATAGCCCTTCATCATTGAGTATCTTAAATTTTTTTCAATGTCCATGGAAATTTGATATGCATGATGCAATGTTGTAGGCTCCTTATCTCTCAAAAAATAGCTCATTCCTTCACCAAATGCACCTAAATATATAATCAAACACTTTACATCACTTGGTCTCATACTTTCAGGAATATCCCTTATTGCCTTTGCAAATCTGAGGTTAAAATCTGGGACTAACTCTTCTTTATCCTTTTGAATTTCCATGAGTTTTTTCCTTAACAAACTTAGATTAATTCTTTCACCAAACTGTTCTATAAATGCTACCATGAACTCATTCCATGAAGAGATACAAAATACCGGTAAGTATGAAAACCAATCTCTGGCATCTTCTTTTAGGGATTGAACAAAAAGCTTCATGACAACATCTTCATGACTTATCTCATAATCTCCCATCAAGTCCATAAATGTATGCAAATTCCTATAAGGTAATTCTGATTTTTTCCCTATGAATTTCAGCAAACATTCCCTAACATTATTAGGAACAAGGTTCAGGAAGACTTGAATACCACTAAGCTTCAATGGTTTATACCTTACAATGGAGAATTTATTTTGACAACATGACAAGGGCTGCACATTCTGCACATTCTCACTTGTCACCCCATAGGGACATACAGGGGAATGATACATTTTCTTGCACCCCTTTACATACTTCAAACATCAACTCTACAATTAATCATTTACTACCCTATTTCTTCATTTCATCATGACCTTGAGCTATTACAATACATATAACTCAAATGATTCTATACCCAAGATCTCTTCAATAGGCATGTTTAAACACAAGCATAATTATTTAGGACAATACAGAGATTGCAAATTAATGACTCAGAAGTATGTTGAATAATCACTACCATTCCCTTTCTTACTGCTTATTTTCACTTAATAGGGAACCAAAATTTCTTCGAGTCATTCAAACATGGTTCTCATTACAAATTTATGTATCTTGAAAACCAAAATATAGAAAATACCTAGATATTGTTGTAGTTATTGTATGTTCTTTGTTTTGATCAGAAGACTTCATACATCCAAAATTTCCTTCACAAAATTATCATGTTCATTCAATAGATTCACCACCTCTCTTCACAAAGGACAAAACTTTAATAGTTCAAAGTTCTTTCAATGATTTATTTTAATCTGGGTCCTTTTCAGCAACAAAATCATATAAATCCCTTCTTATTACCATAACACAATTCCTTCCAGGTTTGAAACCTCCAAATCAGAACCATGTGTCCAGATCCATTCAATTCTTGACTCCTTCCAAGTAGTATTGGAGCCTTCCAAAATTGTCACTATAGCTTATCATTAGAATTCCTTATCATACAAACTCAGGTTCACCATATCTCCTCTTAGCAAAATCTTCGTCTTAATTTTTCTAGATTTCATCAAATAATGGACACGAGGAAAAATATCTCAAAGTTTCCACCCACATTTAGTGGAAATTTATGAAAATATTCAAGGATTTATAGGCAGACTAGATAGAATTTGCAAGATCCAAGGAAACATAGCAAAGCCTAGACAACATTTCTAAGAATTGACTCATTGATGTCGAAGCTAGATTCAAAGATGAATTTGTATTTGCAAAGTACTGGAATCTAATACTTTCTGGTCTGGAACCAAATACTTCTTGAGTATTGTCCCCAATAGAGTCACCAATTTCTTGGTTATTTTTTAAGAACCAAACTTAATCTCACCAAATGCCTATGAATTTTTCATAATTCAAATATCAACAAAAGGTAAGGATTGGCCAAAAAATAGGTATAGGCTTGTTAGGCTTCGACCTCTACACATTGGGCTCTATGAAACCCAAGAGGATGATCCTGACAATGTTTAGATGATATTCTTGCACCATTTTACCAAGAACATTGTGACTAACATATGCATTCTCATAAACTACTAAATAGTAAAAATATCTCAAGGATTTGGTTGACCCTTAAGCAAGTTGCTACCTAAAGCAAGGAATGAGTGGTACTTCATTATGCTATGTTGTAGTTAAAATTTTTTGAGTGATTTCTATTCTTGTTTTGTGTTCTTGGTCAAGTATAGGATGACTCATTTACATTCAAGATGACCAAATTAATAGACGATTAACATCTCAGTGTAGTCCTAAACAAATTAATTAATCTGTTATGTGCTAATCCTTCTCATTCATCTCCCAATCTGTTCATCTGATCAGATAAAACAAATAAAATCTCAATCCTTCATTAGAATTTTCATTATTTCTGTCTCTTCTTTCTCTCTCAGATCTTCATCATTACAAATTAGAATGTACCCTAGGCTTCATATTATTCTACTCATTTGTGCTTCATTTACAAAACTGCTCTTACATGAGCTTAGTTTTCCAACCTAGACCACTCGAACCCAAAATTCAAACCCCTATAACTAGCCATGAATTCCCATTTATAGAAACATGGGAGCAACGAGTTTCGGGCCAAATTATAAATTCAGTCACATTTACATTTGACATTCAATTTCATTTCAATTCCAAAACTCCCTAGATGGTTATATTTGCATTTTGTAGAGAGGGGGAAATGGAAAAAGACAAAAACTCCATTCCATCACTGAAGATTTACTCACCTTCCAAAAGGTATCATGTTTTTCTATAGCAGCACCAAAACCTCTTGTGCACGTCAAACAAAGAAGCTTTCCTCATTAGCACCTAAGACAAAAACTCACACATTTGTTGAAGGAGATTTACCCACCTTCCAAAAGGAAATCCTCATCATTGCAGCGGTGTCCAACACCTCCTTCATTTCGGCCATCAAAAACAAAAATACTAAACCATGACACCACCTCTAAAAATGACTAAGCACCCTCAGAATCAGAGTATGCATCCCCCTAGGACCTTTATTGAAAATGGATAATTTGTCTCACCATCATCAAAGTCTTCCAAACTAGCAAGTGTAAGAAGATATTGGGCATACTCAAGATCATCTTCTACCTCCTCTTCCATGGCAACATTAGGTTCCTCCATATAGGCCTTGTGGTCCTTATCCTTCTTCTTCTTCTATTTAGACTTGGTCAATTTCTCTAACTTAGCTTCCTAATTTTTTGTACTATGTTCCTTTAGGAACACACCACCAAGCACACTTTGTTCATGAGTAACAACCCTAGTCCTCGAGTTGTAAATGTTCTTGTCTTCACCACCCATGAATATGGAAATTTAAGCCTTCTTAATTATTTTTTACTTCACAGGCTTCTTAGACATGTCTAACTTAATTATGGGTGTGTCATTTTGGAGCTTAGGCCTCTTGACTCCCTTCTATTTAGATTTCCTCTCTAGCCTAATGCTTGACTCATTGGGTTGACTCATTCTCACAGAAAATAGAACTAGAGCTAACAAACTTTCAATTGTAGGAAAATTTTCACTGATTTGTGTTCTCAAATTAAATTTGCAAAATTAAACCCCCCAGATCCACACAATTCTTACCAAACCAAATGTTTAATTACAGACAATTAAACCCTCACCAACCCCAAGAATTTAAAACTCACAAGCCATCCTATGCACAATTGGTGTGGAAAAATGAAAACTTCCTTACTCAAGAAATTGTCTTCAATATCTCTTGCAACAAATCACTTGAACTCTTCACACCTTCTTCTCCATCTCTGGACCAATTTCTTGGCCTCTAATGATTTTAATTGTGAAGAAAAATGGCTAACAACCCCTCTTAATATCACATGAATGGAGCGTCAACCATTAATATTCAGTGGAAAGCTTGCATGAGTGAACTGACAATAGCCACCTCAAGTTTGAATCATAGCCATCGATCATCTTCATTTAAAACATAATCAATGATCATCCTCGACCATAACTCCTCAATTTTACATGTTCTTTAAAAACAATGATGACACCTCAAAAAAATGTTGCATCGCTATTTAATCACATTAGTCACCTCTTGTGTTATAGCCATCACATACCGCTACTATGATTTGTGCTCCCTCAAATGAATTTGTGATGTGTTAAGATCTAGTGATGATGGGAATATTCTATTAGATATTCCATCGTTCATCATTGATGCATGTTCTGAAACTCCATTTGAAACTATGATGGCCATAAACTGTGTGATGGGTGCAAGGCATAATAGTGTTATTGCCCATCATTGGTTGAATTTGCAATGGAGAACCCTTAATGACTAGTCAGGATTAAGCCACTTTCCCATGATACAAGATCAAGGGCTGAGAAAGCATCACACTTAATAATACTTCATATCAATGATAGCACATTTGAACATAGGACCTCATCACACATTGTTGATTTATATCTAAAATCTCACAAACAATCAGTAATAGCAAGAGACATTAGCAATATAGAGGATATTTCCTATATCACTCATCACTACTTTGAAAACCAAGGTTGAAACTCCATCTACGATGAGCGATGCAAAGGGAAACCATTCATCAAGCATTGTTGATTTGTGGCTAGTGGTCAAGGACAATTCACGATGAGCTATGAATGAAGCGATGAACAATAACTTAAGTGGATCCATTATGCACGTGATCACAGGTTATTCCAAAAAGGGGTCCACCTAGGACAATTTAAGATAAGGCCTCAAAATACCTAAGCTATTTCATACAAAGGATGTAAAGGCCAAACAAGGTCGATTAATCAACCATACAAAATAGACATATTTCTCAGACCTAGGCATGAGGGTCCAATTACTCCATGGACTTTAGTGGCTCAAGTTGTTTTTAACATGACCATGAACAACCCATAGAAGTTCAACAAAGGAATAGACTGAAAGACCAAGGGTTTAGACAAAGGAGAAAATCATCAAAGTAAACCATTCCTCACATAAAACCCTAAACCCTAACCCTTGACAAACGAAGAGAACAACCAAGGAAGATGCATTTTCAAACTAGTAGAACAAGAAAATTTTGAGGATTCCACCACCTTGCTCTGATACCAATTGTTGAAAAAAAAAGAAAACTAAGAGGAGGGTGAATCTATTGTATCAATTTAAAACATCAAAACCCTCAACAATGATTAAATCCACAAACATTCATTAAACCCTTATTTTGTTAAAGTGATTAAACATGAAATCAAAATAACATAATTTGAAAAAACAACACCATACACAAGAGAAAACTATATATACGTGGAAAACCCAATGATGGAAAAACCATGGTGAGGATTAGCTCATAATCTAAGTAATTGTAAAACCTGTACAAGGGCTCACTGCTAGAATAGGACACACTATCCAAAAAGGTTCATAGCCAAGGCTCACTACCACATAAAGAAACAAAGAAGATAGAAGAGAAATGTTACACATAGAACACTTTCTCAATGCAACAAGGAATCCACAGCAAATGCTCCAACACTTTCAAAATCTTGCATGAAAGATTGTGGACACCTTCATCTCACTACATTCAGGAATCCAACACTTTGAATTTCACATTGCTCTGCTCAAATTCACACTTATACTCCTACAATTCACATCACATTAATCACTTGCATCTATCTCACATCTATCTTTCCTCTCTCTTTTATCTCACAATAAAACCACTCTTAGTTATATCATCCTCGACCTTGAAAACCTTCTCCAAGGTCAAAAACTATATGTTACATTTAAAATTTCAAATTAGGCCGGCACCTAAACATTCCCGTGGTGGAAAGGAATGAAGGAGACCCATATAAATCCTTAATTAAGACCCAAATTAATCCTAATATACCTCAACGCACTTTCATAAAATTTGCATGTAGTGTTAAACACCAAGTCGACCAATACCCATGTTAAATACCATGAACCATTAAGTACATGCTTCCTTAAATCAATCTAAAACTTTTGGACAACAAAATTCACTTGAACATGATCTGAAATAAACTATGAACCATTTGAGATCCAACAAATAATTCATCCAAACTCACATCATAGTAATACTTCAACCAAGAACATATGGTTAACCTTATTCGCACACTGATGCATGAAAAACACACTATATTGTACCAAATCAAGTGAAACCTTGAATTATGAAAGATATAAACATTATAATCAACTTCCCAAATCTACAGAACCTAAAATAAAAATGCAATGAAATGCGGAGAAAATACATTTCTTCCAAACCACAGAAAACACCTTTGAAAAACTGGTTCACACACTAGTGAAAATATCTCACTCTACACAACAATCCAGAA
Source organism: Sequoia sempervirens (assembly GCA_007258455.2). NCBI lineage: Eukaryota > Viridiplantae > Streptophyta > Pinopsida > Cupressales > Cupressaceae > Sequoia > Sequoia sempervirens. The sequence goes on along the minus strand of VDFB02009614.1, from coordinate 4,859 downwards.
AAATAATTTTGGATATAGAAACTACTAACAACCTTGAGAAACATATCAGATCCTCACAGACATAGCATCAACACATAAGAAACACGAAGCACATTATGAACACTTGCACAACATTATTTTCTTTTTTTATCCAAATTTCTCAAAAGCACTTGGAAACCAAGTACCAGAGACATCATCTCAGAACATTATATCATCCCTAGACACTGCAACATAAATATAGCTCCATGTCAAAACACTTCCCTCAAAATCTCAACTATACATGCACAACCTACAACAACTTGTTTCTACAATTTTATCATCCTGACATCCCATCCATGCAAACTGGCTTCCCAACATTATAGTTGACATCAATGGACAAAACCAACCATTGATTATCCCCAGAGAAAACTCAAATGACAACAATTTGCATAAATTTTCTGCAACAATTTTAAGATGGATTTTGGCATCTAATTCTTGTGTACCAGAACAACACATATAAACACCTAGTTTCATCTTGAAAGGTAACACAACTAAAAAAACAAGTATTCATGTGTTAAAATACTATTATCAAAAGCAAGTCAAGAGAAGCATTTCAGAGCTTTATTGGAGCAATTCAAGATCCAACATCATGTCAAATTTTATGTGTGTTCATGTTCATGTTTTGTGAAGGATAACCATTGTTGTAGGTCTCCAAATCATTCAAGCAAGCAAGATCCAAATCCTTCAAGTGATGTGCATGAGTTCAATCCTTCAAGGAAGCCATTGAAGAGTGGTGAGTTGTAGCAATTTGTGATTTCATCATTCCTTCCTTTCAATTACTATTTCTATCATTGACATTTCCATTATGGAAGTTGAAACACTTACATGGGGTTTGACTAAGGCAAGTCCATAAATGGCCCAACATTTTCTCTTTCTTTTGAATGTGCAAGCTATAGGTTTGAAGAGGATTGAAGGAAGATTGAAGACAAGCTATCCATTATTACATCGCGCTTCCAAAAATTGTTTCAAGCTGGTGAAACTCCAACAACATCCACTCCAAAACTCCAACAATGTTACTAATAGCTGAACAAAATTTTTCTCAGTCCTTTTATGATGGGGCATAATCTCCATCACTTCTCAAATTCCACTTGCATTTTACTATATTTCCCCATTTGTGTGTGTGCTTTTTGGAATACTACTTATCAATTTGTTTGCTATAGTTCAATTAGGTTTCACACCACCCAAATCATTTCAATCCACCTTCAAGGCCCCTAAGAATTCAAAATCCGTGTCTAATTTGAATCACCTCCTTCATGGTTGAAAGCCAATCTCTTCATCCTATTGATTTGCATTCTAATGTGCCTTTGAAAAAGGAAGATAATTGATCCTAGGTTTAAGCATTAAACTTAGGGTTCCCTTTTTCCTATGTTACACAATCTAAAAATATATATTTATGCTAATTAATCTTGATTACTTTTTCCTCCATTATTTAATTCCACTTTATCCCTCAATCCTTGTCAATTTAATCATATCCCTTAAACTTGTTCATATGGATCATAATATAAATTTTTCATCATGTGACAAGTGTCCCCTTCACTTGTCTAAAACCTTGTCTAGATTCATTAAATCTAGACACTTCAAAAAATTCAAACTAATTTTCCATCCCATCAATTCATTTCAAGACAACCTCTTAATCCTAGTCATCCACATAAGGATGTTTCCCTAATCATAATCCTAAACCTATCCCTTATCCCTCATGTAAAACTTTTCAGATGACTACAACTTTGATTCAAACCCTAATCCTCAACCAATCCTAGTATTCCATCACCCAATGCATCATGGCCCTTGATTTCTCTCATAAAAATTCTATAAATGACGGGCCTTCCATCCCATTTGCATGATCTAATATTATGCTATTGTTATTTTTTCCAAATTTCTATTGAATCATCTTGATCATACCATCATGCTATTAGTTTGATAAGCAACCACATTGCATCTATTAAGAGCATATCAATAGGATTTGGGCACATCCTATTCTAGCTCAATCATGGAGTTTGAAGGTGATTTGGGGTAAAGATTTAGTTTATACATTCATATTTTTTCTTTCACTTTATTTAATTTTCAAATCCTTAGGTTGAATTCTCTTTCCTCAAGTTAGCCTTTCAACCATTCCTTCATGATATTTTCTCCCATACTGGAAAAATATTATGTTGCAAACAGAACTCAGACAAATGGGCTAGCTTGAGGATACAACCCAAGGTTTTTTTGAGATGGACCTCACTCAGACCTTACCAAAGTCCCTCAAGTTGGTTGGTGTTAACAAGGTCATGGGACAATGTCAAATTCTATTGCAACCTTCGACATATTACTTGTGGAACCTAAGGCCAATAGAGGAGGAAAAGTAAGAGGTGTTCTATAAGCGCCACATATCTCTAAGATAAAATATATAAATATATGAATATAATAGATAGAGCATAAGATATGTGAAGAAGAAATATATTTAAAGAATGGACTAAAACTTGCCTTTGTAACTGATACAATATAATATATATAGAGATATAAGGATTGATATGTGTGTGTGTGTGTGTGTTATGGATGAATGAATGAAATTTTCTAAATGTTAAGTGTGAAATGTATGTTAATCTAGTTTCCCTTCCACATACACTATTTTCTCTCACTGTATCCTCCAAAGTATAAATAGACTACATAAGATATATTAGGGTTCAAATCTTCCAACTATAGTCCCCTCTTTCCCTCGCCAACATTGGTTTTGTTGATAAGACCATATATATAACAATGAGTACAAATATATATTAAAAGGAGAAGCAATAGAGAAGTAAAAGAAGGAATTTGACAATGATCAAGCAACAAAAAAAAATCTTACCACCGTTGTAGAGGGGGTAAACACTTAAGGGATGAAAAATGAGAAGGGGGAAGGGATCTATAAAGATCCCTAAAAATATGTAGTTTTTTAAAAAATTAAATAACCATGGGATACATAAGGATTAATGGAAACCCATGGAAAAAGGATATAACAAAAGAAAAAGAGAGAATATTGAAAGAATTAAGTAGCAATGGAGATGACTATGAAAAGGGGATTGAAAAAAGCCAAGATTAACAAGAAAAATACCATAGAAAGAGGGAAAATGTAGAAAAGAAAGAAAGGGAACAAACTAGGAGGGTAGTGGTAGAAAATATGAGAAAAGAGGATAATTGTGCCATAGAGGGTGTTGTTGAGCATGTCATTGTGGGTGTAACCAAGGACATAAGGAATGAGATATCATAGATAGGAAGTTTCAATATGGATAAAATAAGCCAAATTATACATAATATATAAGGATAAATTGAGGATTATGGAAGAAATAAAAATAATTTGGAACAAGGAGTTATTAATATTATGACACTACCTCTAAAAAAAATACCCACTACTTATCCAGATTGGAAAAATGTTCAACTAAGAATAGATGATAATTGGTTACCGATGGTTACCCCTATACAAAATCTTCAAACATTAATAGTTGATATGGAAGTGTTTTGAAGAGGAGAAGATGAGGGAGAAAATAAATTAGATCCTATGAGTTTGACAATACATAATGAATAAAAACCATTAAATAAATGAATATTATTTACTAACAAAAGAACATCTCTTAGAGTAAAAAAATATTTTTAATAGACACAACCCATAGACTAGGAATCACCCTTAATTTCATTGATTTCAAAAAGAATTTATGCAGAGAACAACCATTAGATAATCAAGACATTGAAAGGAGAGACTAGGGGAAAGAAGATAGCAACCATGGGGACACTATACTTTAACCTCAATTTGGAAGATATAGATAGCAACCATGAAGAAAAAGAAGAGATAAATACCTCTAAGAAGCTACCCATTTTTTGGGAAAGACGCCAATGAGGTTGTGGAACATATATTTGTTTTGGAATCAATATGGCAGAGACAAAAAACTCAGGATAATAATAAAATATTTGATTTCATTGGTACCTGATGAAGTGATGCCCTTAAATGGTACCACAAGACATATCCCACAAATGATAAGGAATGGGACATAGTAAAACAAGAATTTTTGGAAATTTTTGAATCCCTAAAGCTACCTACTAAGGGGGTAAGTAAGCCAAGGGATGTCACACGAAAGGAAGATGAAACAATTACAAATTTTGATAAAATATTTAAAGAAACAACAAGAAGGTTAGAGGAACCCTTAACCTAAAAATAGAAAATAGAATGGTTTATATCTGGAGTTACACTAGATATTATAATGGTCCTCGATGGGAGGACTTTCAATACATATCTAAAATTGGTGATTTTAGCATGTTGGATAGAAAACTAGTATTGGAGGAAAATTGAGAAAGAAAAAGAAAACAAAGAGTTGGAAAGATTATGACTGGAAGTTGAACGATTAAGACTTAGACAAGATATTATGGTGAAGCATGATACGACCACACAAAGACGCAACATATGGTGCACATGTTTTTCTAGAGAAGGTAATTTTTGGAATGGATGTCCAAAAGAAATAGGAGAAAAGAAGGAAAATGCATTAAGGGTAGTTCTAAAAATACTACCTAAAAATATTAATTTAGTATATTGTGAAGTTTGCAATGAAAGTGATGAGAATGAAATAGAATATTTCCCATCCCAACTATTTATATTGAGAGAGGAAAAAAACCAAGGGAACTATAATGAGGAAAGAGGAATGGGATATGTAAAAGGGTTGGTAGAAAGACACTATATTTACAAGACCATGGATATAGGGTACCAAAATGGAAAAAATAAAATAAATATAAGCTCCCTTCAAAACCAACAAAATCAGGTGTAATATAGTGATAGAGACCAATTCAAAGGAGATAGAAGTTGAGGGAGAGTAAGAAGGAGAAGGACACATTCCACT
>VDFB02009613.1:0-24897 GCA_007258455.2 Sequoia sempervirens | reverse complement strand
AAAACAGTTAGGGTTTCATTCTGAGAACCACCAGGGTTCTGACACTTCATGAAAGAATCCTTACCAGGGAAAGACTAGAAAGGATTGGCATAAATGGGCCTCACTGGTGCGTAATGTGTAAAAGAAGCTTGGAAAATGTCCAGCATCTTCTTTTAAATTGTGATGTGGCATAGGCTATTTGGGGACATTTCTATGCAAAGCTGCGGTGGTTTGGGCCGCTTCCAAATAAGCTACAGTTGGTTTTTGAATCTTGGCCTAATATATTCTGTGGTGCGGCATTAGGAGGTTTGTGGAATGAGTTGTCGGCAATGATTGTGTGGCCGCTTTGGTGTGAGCGTAACACAAGGATCTTCAAAGAAAAATCAGGCTCCATGGAGAGTATTTTGTCCAAGGTGGAATCAGGGGTAAGTGAGCATATGAATGGCAAGCTAAAATTAAGCAAATTCAAATATTTTTCGGCATGGGATAGGAAGATGGTTAGAAATTGGCTGATGATTCAAGCTCCGCCTGGAAGGCTTCTCAAAAGGAAAGAGAACAGGACTCAGGCAAAATGTACCCTACGCCCGAAAGGAAGATTAAAACTGAACTTCGATGGGGCCTCGAAGGGAAACCCGGGTCCCTCAAGTGCTGGCTTTGCTGTTAGGGATGAAAAAGGAGAGCTTCTAGTTGCAGCTTCTCTCAAACTCCGGGATGGCACGAATAATGAAGCAGAATGTGCTGCTCTTTACGAAGGTGTGAAGTATTGCATCCTCAAAAACTGGCATAATGTTGACATAGAAGGCGATTCATTGATTGTAGTAAGGATGGTCAGATCAGGCCAAGCGCCTAGTTGGAAATTGGATCAATGGGCTGTCGAAATAAACTCAGTTCTAAGGAATGTGCAAAATTTTAGACTATCACATGTTTTCAGGGAGGCGAATAGGGTGGTTGACACCCTCTCGAAGGCAAGAGTTGAGCAGGTCGAGGAAAGGCGGATCTCGACATCTGCGTGCATTTGGCCTACACTTCCAAAACTGATTCAAATTGATTCTCAAGTGTTTTGATATGCACTAATGTCTGTAGTCGGATTGTGCAAGGTCCTACAAAATGTAATGTGTTTTTCAAAGCAATTGATGAGTGTCACCCTCTTTGGTGACAATTTGCCTCGAAAAAATAATAATAATAATAATAATTTTGAAAAAAAATTAAATATGTTTAATCATTTGCAAAGACTAAAAGCAACCAAGGGGCCTTTTATGTCAATAAGTACATAAAAAGACTTTCCTAAGCAGCTTTGACCAACTTGTAATGACAATTTGACCCTTGGGTCGCTTGACAGTGTGTGAAGACACCCTGATGAAGCCAAATTCTATTACAGCACCTCATTCATTGAGGAATAGAGTAGATGAGAACAAAAAAACATGTAAATAACCATATAAGATATCACATACCCCTTTTCTGAACGTCACTAGGCTTCTAGTTTTCAAAAAGCAGACCTCGTTTATAATTAACCTCTAATGGTCTCAAAATAGGGCTATTGAAGGAGTTATCCCTATACAGGGGCAACACCATGCAAATGAATATTTTTAACAAAGGGTGGCTTGCATATGTTGCTACATGAAATATGTTTCCACAATGTTAATGGCATTGATGAAAATGTTTGAGTGGGGATTTGATAATATGACCTTTTGGTTGCAGTCAAGACTTTTGGCAAAATAAAAAATCACCAACTTAGTTGTGTATCTTTTACATTAAAAAGTGCCTTTGCAATGTGCACAATACCTATTAATATTTTTTTCCAAAAGGAATTTGGTAACTTGCACAACAATCTAATACCTAAAAACAAATCATCTTTTTTTATTGTAATTCTTATACTCTCACTTCTACTTTTCCTATTCTAGTGGAGATTTTGTATGTTGTTTTAACTTTTTATCCATCTTTTCTCTAATTAAATTACAATTTTGCATGATCCAAAAAAGAAATATCATTACACACTTTTAGTATTCAATAATTCTAAAAAAAAATTAAATATGTTTAATCTTTTGCAAAGACTAAAAGCAACCAAGGGGCCTTTTTATGTCAATAAGTACATAAAAAGACTTTCCTAAGCAGCTTTGACCAACTTGTAATGACAATTTGACCCTTGGCTTGGGTCACTTGACAGTGTGTGAAGACACCCTGATGAAGCCAAATTCTGTTACAGCACCTTATTCATTGAGGAATAGAGTAGATGAGAACAAAAAAACATGTAAATAACCATATAAGATATCACATACCCCTTTCCTGAACGTCACTAGGCTTCTAGTTTTCAAAAAGCAGACCTCGTTTATAATTAACCTCTAATGGTCTCAAAATAGGGCTATTGAAGGAGTTATCCCTATACGGGGGCAACACCATGCAAATGAATATTTTTAACAAAGGGTGGCTTGCATATGTTGCTACATGAAATATGTTTCCACAATGTTAATGGCATTGATGAAAATGTTTGAGTGGGGATTTGATAACATGACCTTTTGGTTGCAATCAAGACTTTTGGCAAAATAAAAAATCACCAACTTAGTTGTGTATCTTTTACATGAAAGGAAAGGTTAAGTTACTATTTGTACAACAATTAGTCTTAAGAGAAATGGAAACCAAGACCCATAGGTTTACAACAAAATATATCAATGAATTGAATAGCTACTATATCAATGAATTGAATAGCATCTCAAATGTTTGGTTTTGAGTCCTTGACTAGTGTTTTGGAATGCCAATTCATAAAACTAAAACAATAGAAAAGATTTGTCCAACAATAAAAAATTTGACATCCAAAAGTGGAATGTCTGAGTCCCCTAGCAACAATGTTACAAGACTTGGACTCAACAAGCTGTATCTTTACTTGGACTCAGACGCAGTGCCCAAACTCAACAAATACTTGAAAATTTGGAAAAGTCAAGAAATTCAAAGATTTTTAAGGATTTAAAACTTGTTACATGCACCCTTTAATAAATATATCTTAAAGACACAATAACCTCGTCAAATAGAAGCTACATTGATCACATACACAAGTATACATCGATCACATAAGTAAAAAAAGAAAATTTGGCTAAAGGAAATAACACAATTAGATATATAAATATTGTCAATTGCATACAATACTCATGGAATATGAAATCCATGGCATCAAAAGTTCCAAATAAATATCAAAACAAAAGTTTAAAGTATACAGCTCAGAGGATCTTGCATCACATGGCCCTCCTACGTGGGTGTCTAAAATAGGTCTTGGATGATGATGAAGCCATGATATTTGCCTATGTCTCAATGACACCCACACCAACATCCAGGTGTCTACTTGTCCTTTATCCTCCTACTATCATACTACCGCCTTTACCTCTCGATCCACGTGGTCAACCCAATCAAGGTCCTAATCACCAAAGATAGGATCCATAGCCTCAGTGATCCAATATGATTGTGGATCAACCTCCTCTAGTGTGATGGGTGATAAGTCACTACCCAAAACATGTATGTGGCAAAGACTAAGGTTGTAATGAACATAAACTAGATCATTCAACCTCTGCACTCACAATCTATTGTGCTTCTTGAAATGTATGTGCTCAAACATACTTCGATTACGTTCACAACCTAAAGCACTACATGGTTGGCTCAATAGTCGAACTACAATCCTCTGAATATTTAGTTTCTTAGCAACAAATCTTTCACATCGTGCATCTGAGATAAGTAAAAGAAAAAAATCAATCTCATTGTCCAACTAAGTTTCATTATTTAATAATAATATTAAAAAATAAAAAATAAAAATAAACTTAAAGTATGCCCTTAATAAATATTTACTTGGTTGCAATGTCAATCGAGTTGCCTTACATATATCTCGTGCAAAGAGATTTCCTTGTGCAGGACTAAAAATCTCAATCTCAGTGACTATTTGTGCTTCAACACAAGAATTAAGCATCACTTGCTCTATGATTGTGTAGAGCCCACTCAAAACCTCCTCATCCACCTTGAAATCAGGGTGGAATTGGAATGTTGGATTGAGAAAATATGCAGCTACGTGTAGGGGCTTGTAAAGTTGGAGGTGCCATCATCGATTAATGATTTCCCAAATGGGGCTATACATATCCTCAACTTTCCCATAATGGATCTAATGACCTTCTTGGCCCTATCCATGCCCTAATGATTTATCCCCATCAGCAACTCGTAGGAGAACCACTAAAGGCTCTATGAACCACAATTATTGAGAAACATTAGCATAAGTGTCAACAAAAATTAAAAAATAAAATGAAAATAGAAATAAAAATATAATGTAGAATTACATTTACCTATTGTTGGTTGACAGATTTATCACCTAACTCTATATTCTCACGCCCACTAAGGTGACAAATGTAACCACTGTTGAATTGGTAATAATATAATTTTCAGACCGATTCTCTGCTTATTTTAAAAGGTGGCAACTACCTTCATTTGATATTCAATGAATAATTTTTAACTAATGTTGCTTTTAACCAAAAAGCAAATAAAGGAAGAGGTTTTTAACCAAAAAGCTTTAAAGGCATTCATTGACTTCATATGATAAAACTAAAAATACTCCACGACTAAAGTTAAATCAAATATCACCACAGAATCCTTATTCACAGATAAACGATACTACAGTGATGCAACAAATCAAAGTATCTATCATTCCAATAATAGATCACACACTGGCAGAACATTCAACATAAGCAAAAAATATTCATACACCATAATTCAAATATTATGAATGCATAAATTCCACCATTGTCTTATATATCAAAATAATAGAAAGCAGTAAATCAAGGTTTTCCCAAAAGATTTGAATCACATCAGCCAAACCCATATTTAAAGCATTAGCCAATTGTCTTTGGTAACAGTTTCTTGAAAGTAATCGTACCGAATAATTAACAATAGTCTTTAACTTAAAAGAGCCAAATTAAAATAAAGTATCATGAAGTACTAAAAATAACTATGCATCATTTCCTTCTGCCTCGGCCTCTTCATCTTCCAAATCCTCGACCGCTTCTTGCTACAATAGTTTTTCTTGTGCCTTCATCCTGGCTTTGTAGTCTTTGTACTTGGTAATAATTGCAAATATCTCTTTGCTCCCTGGTGTTACAGTGATTTGCAGTCCAGTTCTCAACTTGGTTAGAGCAGCCTCAAACTCGTTCAGAGCGTCAAACCTTCTATTTGCTTCAGTTTTAAAGGAATTGAGGTAGACTTGCAATCTACCAAGCTTTGAGAAAGATTATTTGGTCATTGTGGCAGGATCTACCATCTCCTTGTTGAATACTTCTTTGAATTTCAGACAAATTTCCTTCGAATCCAGAATCTTCTCATCAAACTCATCAATTATCTCTACTTTTAGGTCATGACAATTTCCTTTAATCTCCACCAACATGTCCAGATACCTTTCAAGTACCTCAGAAATCTCCTTTACCAGGTTGTCATAAATGCTTAGGTTCCACTCCAATGAGCTGGACCAAGAAGGATCTAACTCCTTTGGATCATTCACAATTTGTTCATTGATCAATTTCATTCGATCCATGGAAATCAACTCTTTCATTTCTTGTGAGAGCACGTAGAGGCTGGTCTAATCTTTCCTAATCTGATGTAGCTTTGCCATCAATTCCTTCCTTTAATCAACAACTTGAGTGTAGAAAAGCACAGATTTACTAATAAAGAGGAAGTCTCCTAAGACATTTCATCAATCCACTCGCTAGCAACTTTGGAATAGCTCAGTTTCTTTCTGATTAATTGCATTGTAGACCCATCAATAACTCTTCCCTGAGAACTTGAGGCTCCATTGGATATAGAAGGAGGGACTATAGAAGAAATAAAGTTTTCTAAATCAAGAACCTAAGATTGCAATGTCACATTTTCCTTTCTTTCCTCCTTTACCTGCTTAATCAAGGCATTGACTGAATAATTTGTGTGATACACATCACCTTCAAGTGTTTGGGGCCCCATATCAACATGTGTGACTTTATAGTCAGCTACTGTTATCTCATCCTCATTTAGATCCTTTATAGGATCTGCAATTTCCAATACTTGATTACCAGAAGTAGGGTCAATCAGCATTCTCGACATTTTTTGAGCTTTCTTTGGCCTTGAGGAAGTCTGGAGCAACTTTGCAACCGTGTCTACTCCAACTGTTGTTGTAGGAGTATATTTTCTCTTTTTCTCTACTGCCTTTTTCAGCCATACTGGGGAGGCTTCTACCAAAACAGAATCCTTGTTCCCTTGAGCAATTTCCTTACACTCACCAAGAGTGATGGGTATATTTTCCACCGAGGAAGAGGGTACTTCGGACAAAGGAGGAAAGGTATTGTCTTCAACAATTTGCTTAAAAATGGCATCAAAATCTTCAGGTACAGATTTTGTTTGACTAGTCTTTTTAGGAGTAGGGGTAGATATGTTGTCCTGTTCGCACACTGACTTCAATTTAGTTGTCTCTTCAGGATTCTCACCATTACCCTCGGACTGTGAATTTGCACTAGAAGACCTAGTAGCCAATCTCCCTGATGATGCACCCACTGCAACTGTCTGAGTGGACCCCTGTTCATTTCTCTGAGATGATTTTGGTTGTTGAGTAGAACCTACAGCCTGTCACCATTTTCCTTCCAACCATTCCTGAGTTCTTTTCAACACTGGAGCAACTCGTATATTCATATTCAAAACTTCATTTTTACTCCAGTTAACCTTGGGATGAGATTTATCATACAGTTTTTCATATTTGAGGTCAATGACCACCAAATCTTCAGTTGCATTTTCAAGAATCTAGAAAGAAAGACCAAAAACTTGTATTTGCCTGAGGGTTAACCTCATATAATCCCTTTTCAAGACTTCATTTTCATCAACACAATCTTCCCAAAAGTCCTCAACAGAAGGTTGATGTTGATATGAACTCCCTCCATATAAATTTTGTTTCACAAAACCCTTGCTATCAAAATTAGTCCTCATGAATAAATGTTGGAGGTTATACTCTTTAAGAATTCCTTCAACACATTTGGCCATCTAATTATTTTTACACGTGAACGAAGGAGTTGTCAATGGGAAAACATACCCTTGTTTCCCCATATTCATGTACTTTACGTTCACCACGGCCATTTGTCTACAGACCTCTAGGAACACCAGCAAATCTTCAGGATATCTAGGCAATTTTAATGGGGCTTTCTCAAAACCTCCTATCCTCAAGTAGGAAAACCTATCAAATTGAATATAGAAACTTCCAAACTTTGATACAAAAGACATTGACTTAGGAGAAAGACGCATTTCAGGGTTTCCATCCAATTTCCTCACAGCTTCCATCAAGAATGCATCATTAGCAAGGCAAAAATCTCCCATTCCAACTTGCTTGGTAAACTGCGGATAGCACTTATATACAGGCATGCCAGAAGTTGGAGGTACATGTGGCTTTAATCCCAACCAAAAGGATCTTTGGCTAGCTATAATGTATATTAAGCAAGAAAACAGATGGAAGGTAGCAATTTCCTGGAAATTGACTAATTGTACATTCAAATGAAAGCAAATTATCTTAGCCCAATCAATGAACACATTCTCATCACATATAACCAAAATAAACTGAAACATTCAATCTTCAAAAGACTCAATTTGCGCATTTCCAACAATGCGATGTAACAAAGCAATGGCATCTGTGATTTCCCCTTTGAAATGCATTCTTTTAAGTTTGGCAAGTAACTATGACTTACCTCTTTTCTTTGAATTCAACCATCCCTTGGCCATAGAATTCTTATACCAGTCCTCATTAGCTTTGAAAAACTCACTAGCCATCACAACAGACATGTCCTTTACGAGCGCTTTCTCAAGAATCTTTAGCGCTTGGGAAACAACTTCAGGAGAAATTTTAGCAACGATAGTCCTGTCCGCGGCTTTGATTTCCTGTGTTTCTGGAATATATCTTCTCGCGCATGCGCCTATTAGGTCCATGCTCAGCACGGCTTCTGGAAAACCCCTGACGTGAGCTAATCTGCTTTCTAATAATTTTGCGTCGACAGTAGACCTTTCGTTACTTTCCAAACGCGCCCAAAATTCCTCCAACTTAAAGGATCCTAGCTCCGCGTCCCTTACACCGAGCCAACGATTTTCAATTTCAGACTGCATGAGCTCACAGTACACAAAGGAACACTCATATGCTTGAAGAAATAAATGCAAAAGGCAGAGATACAACTAAAGACTCAACCAAATAAATCCCCACCACCTTAAGTCATGTAAAATGACAAGACATGCGTTTGGTGTTGAATTAATATGGCGCTTTATTTTAATCCTCGATAAAGCGAACCCTAAGATTTGTGTGCTTTGCAAAAATCCTTGATAAGACATCTCCAAGTTGTACCGTACACCTCATTAAATGCATAGGCAGTGCCTCAAAACATGTGAGATGGACAACATATCGCCTTGTCGCAGGAAATTGAAACTTTATAACCCAAAGTCGGGAGTTACAAAGTTATGAAAACCTTTGACTCTCTGACAACACAATAGACCAACACACTTGACGCCACGAAAGGAGAACATGTCGGGCCATCGAGAGGTTAGGAAAAGCACGAACCCGACAACAAGGTTCAAAGACACTGGGCACCAGCGACTTAGGTTTCAAAACTTAAAGAACGTGCAACAAGGGGTTAGAAACTTAGAGGATCCCGCGTCAAAGGCTAAAATGAAGGCAAAGACTTTAGACTTGGGCAGAAAGTGAGAAATTAAAGACCAAGGAAGACAAAATTTAAAAGTACATGATATATAGTATACCCACAGGTAACACCTATACGATCTTTGCAGTCGATACCTAGAAGTCTTGTTCATCAACAATCCAATTTGCCACATATTCCCATGCATTGCTCTTACCAAATGATGGGAAAGTCCACCCCTCACTAACTAACATGCGCCTCAAAGCTCCCTTTGACTAAAGCAAGGATTGTAATATGATGAAATTGGTTGCCAATCGGGTGATTCCAAGATGATCCAACTCTTGACTTGTGAATTGTCTCATTAGGTTGAGGACCCATGTGTATATGAATTTACAAATATTTTTTGCTATCTCCACACACGCTTTGATCCATGCAATATGAGGTCAAGGCAATGAGCAACACAAGGAGTTCAAAAATAATGATGGGCGCATATCCATCAATAGTCTACCTGTAGCAACATAATTTGTTGCATTATCTATAGCTACTTGCAACCACATTCTCCTCACCCACCTCTTCCAAGACTACCTCCAAAGCTTCACAAAGGAATTCAACACTTTTGGTGTTCTCCAATGCATCAATAGATTTGATGAACATTGTCCCAACTAAGAAAGAAACTAGAAAATTGAGCAATGTTCTATTTCTTCTATTTTTCCAACCATCAGTCATGATGGTGCAACCCTTCTTCCTCCATATGTCGGTGCTCCTCTATTGTGGCTTTCACATCAACCACCTTTGGTGACAAAATGGGGCCCTTTACCTCCTCATCATTAGGGGCTTTGAACCTCGTCTAGCAAATAGTAATGGCATCAACCAAGTTTTGCCAATAAGGAGACCTAACACATAAATTAAATTAAATACGTATTGTAAAATGGAGAGTTTAAATTTGAATTTGACATACTACTAAATATAAAAATTCAAGAGACAAAAAATCAAGCTATATATTTTAAAACAAACAAAAAAAACAAAATTGTCTAGCTACATGGAATGGAATGTCGTGATAGAACCAAAAGTCTCCAATTGCACTTTTAGCTGCATCATGTTTATCTTTGTTCCAACCCATACTCTCAAGTGGCGATTGAACCAAGAGTAGTGCATGGAAAAGTATATGGATCTAACCTAGATGCATGAACTCTAGGCCCAATGCTAACACTACCACTGCCATTGCCACTATCACTACCATTACCACCCGAAGATGGATGAAATGGAGGAATGGAAAAAGAAGATTCTCTGATTCCACCAATGGTTGCCATCTCCTCTCTTTGCCTCTTTCTAGTTCTTTTGTTGATCAAAGGTTTCTAATTGAACTTACATTTCACGCATAAATTCAACAAACACATTTGGGCATGGATTAGCATCTCGGTCTGGTATATGTGCAAGGTGGTATTTTAATCTGTTAAACGCCTCCCCCAAGTACGATTATTTTGCAATGAAAACAAGTTACCTCTTCTTTATTTTGCCCAAGGGTAACAATGGCATGTTTCCAACAAGGGTCCCTTCTAATTGGAGTTCGAGACATTGTGATAAAGACAATTTATAAATCTAAAGGATGCTGCAATAACACAAATAGAAAAAATTAACATTTATGGTTTATAATTAAACTAATATTAAAAAACCTAGGATTTGCAACTATAAAACTATTTTTTTAACAAAAAAACCTCGGGTTTGTTCAGCAAAAAAATTAAACACACCTAAGGTTTGTTCTTTGTTCCACTAAAACAAAATAGAAAAAATAAAAGAAATGTAAACGAGAAATGATTTTTTTGTTAAAAAACAGAAAAAAAACTTTCAAAATACAAACTTACCTCTTAAATATTGCTTGAAATCAATAGCAAGCTCTTTCCAATCCTTTGAAGACTCCTTTAGATGCACCAAAAGTAGCTGAAACCTACCCAAATGTGATTCAACCACCAATTTTTGCCCAATCTCCTTGCTGGTTTCCCTTCAATGTAATCCAATTTTCACTCAAAACTCTCTTTTTTCCTTCTCCTTTGGCTTGAAAATGAAATGAAGTTGCTTTTAGGATGTAAAAGACAAATATAAGACATAAAAAAGTTATGTGAATTGCTTTTTTGTTTTATTTTTCACTTTTTCTTCCACTCAACCACAGTTGAGTCTACCCATTAAGACTCACCTAGACTCGACGAGTTTGGCGAGTCCTCAGCTGCCAAGTCTCCCAAACTCGTCTGGGTCCACTCGCCTCAGGACTCACTAAGCCTAGGCTAGTCCTGGTGATTCCTGTAACACTGCCTAGCAATCACCCAAAAGTGAATGCCAACAGCAACTTTTCTCACAGGAATGTGTGGGTCCCCTAGCAATTACCTGATAGTGAAAATGCTTTGAAAGTTTTTAATATCACTACTTTAATTTTTATATCTTTGGGCAGAAGCATTGGAAGAATTTCAGGAAACCAACAGTAACAGTAACTGTCAAATATTACTTTTATTTGACCAAAAAAGAATCTGTTCATCTTAATTTTTTGACAAATGCAAGAAAAGCTTGTAAAAACTTGTTAATGGATCTAAATGGCCATGTGACGTCCCAATGACGACTTCTACTCCTGTGAATTTTCCAGATAAGCACGAAGTACTTTGTTCTTGTAAACATTCTTGTAACGAAAGAATGTTGTCATATTCTAGGGAATTTTAATCTTTCTAGAGCCATTTCTACAAGAACTTAAATTATTTTACAATTTCATGGCAATGGTGTCTTTTACACAGAAATCAAATATTCATAAGGTACATGACATTACATCAAGGCAACAAACAAACGACAAAACTCCAAAAAACATGCATAACCAAGAGCATAATTAAATTTTCTTCAATGGTGTCTTCTATGGCTAGGTAGTGTGCCTTTTCTTCTTATCTTCTGACATATAAAGTTATAAACACAAGCATCTCTAACAGCTCACAATCCCACAAGGAACTCATGATAGGAGACTCTGATCCCACATGTAATATTGAAAAAATTTCAAGATAGCCAAACATTGAATTGCACAGACTTAATGTTGCATGCTCAGTATTCACAATCTGATAATAAAATATTTGTTCATTGTAACATGAGTAGCAACCACCACAACTGGGTAAAACCACACACAACTAATGTTAATTAAGACAGTGGTATGTAGTTTAGAAATAATGATTGAGCTGCATAGTAGGAAAACTTGCCAAGTACTTGGCTGACTCATCGTGACTCATGAGTTTTCCAGCTTGCCACTCCAAGTTAACACAAACTCGTGAGCCAAATCAGGGGCGAGTCAAGCCAAGTACTCAGCCAAGTTTTTGGCCTAGACTCGTGAGTTTCCTTCACAGACTCACCTAGCAATGAGTTATAACAAAACCAATGCAATTTTCAGCATTTCAATTCATTTTCTGACATTTTCAGTCCTATTTTGCCCAACAAAAGATGTCCTCAACATCCACAAGAGGAAAACACACTAAGAGAAGGGGTTGGAAGAACAAAAATTTGGTCAAAAATAGTACGGACTTGGTTTGGAAATATTATCCCCTACAATTCATTTTTGTTTTTAAAATGCTTTAACACCAAAGTAAATTGAGCCATATAAATAGGTGGGACATGAAATATTCCTGTTTACTTTATTTTTACTTGGATTAGAAAATTTAGTGGGGCATAAAATTCTATCAAGAAGATAGTCATATGTTTAGGACTTACCATTTGATATAGCTGCTCATCCTTTGTCCTTGCTTCCACATGCTACATCTCAGTTTTTTCATATCCCCAATTCACAAGATGTTCATTTAAGTTTTATTTGACTGAGAGGTAGTTCCCCTTTTTCTTGAGTTTTTTTAATAAATCATCTGGAGTAGAGAACCAAATAAAAGTTTGAAGAGAGTATCATTGACTGTTCTGAGAATGTCTAAAGTGTGTCTCCTGAAATCCTAAAACATCTGAGTAATCCATTTGCCAAGTTGAACAAGCTCTTTACTTCAACTTGAAGCATAGTTCAACAGATAGAAATGCCTTAACAATATTACTTTAGAAATTTTAAACAGTCTATTACAGATAATGTTCTGTCTCACGGAACTCTTGTTTTCTATGATGTAATATAAGTATGATAAATAATGTTATTATATTATGCACATTATCTCCAGCATAAAAAAATTATGATGCAGTCATACCCAACAAAACAAAATATATCTTCAATCATCAAATACTGCAAACTATGCTTCTTTGCTATAAAAATAATTATGCCTCAAGCAAGTGTAAGTTTATGAACCAATTGTACATGATTGGCAAATGAATTTCCTAATAGACTATATCGATAGAAAGATAACTACATACAGTAACATAGGTAGAATTTAAAAGGCAGACATGAATGAAAAACCACTTCAAAAAGAAGAGTGATACCACTCGCATAAACAACTATTGATAACAAATTTAGCACGTCTTCAATGCATGCTACTATAGTTCAAAATTCAATAATCTTCTTCCTAAATATTAAATCGTTAGAACCTGTATGAAATTCAGAATCAATAATCTTCTTCCTAAATATTTAATTGTTAGAATCTGTACAAATTCAAAATTCAATAATTTTTTTCCTAAATATTTACTTTTAGAATCTGTACGAATGGTACCTGTTTGATGGCATTCCTTAAGTGCATTTGTGCTGTAATAAGTTCACGCTTGCTACTTGTGGAAGATGCAATGTCTATGTATAGCTCACAGAGCTGTAATGAAGCACGGGCAAACTTCTTGAAACGATCTTCATTGTTCTTCAACTCAGATCCCTGATTTTAAAACCAGATAAACATAAGATAAAGCTGATCTGCTACTTCCATGAAAATCAAAGATAATTTTTTGCATATATAGCCATAGGATGGTCTATGGAAAAACACATTGATAAATAAAAAGGATATCAAGCAGTCAAATTTCAGAAAATTTTCTCAAGGTTTAGGTCTGATGAACAATTTATCCTGTTCCTACATACTCGTGAAAAGAGTGACCTCTAGCCCAATATGTAGCATACGATGCACCTCAAGCACCATGTGAAAATGGTGAGTAATCCCCTGCCAAATCCTCCAGGTAAGAAACAATGCATTCCCATCAACAATCAACTACATCCTTCATACCTGACACCATTTGACCTCTACAACCAACTTATCATTGAGGTTCAAGCTCCTAACACAACAATTCAACATTCTCAACATACTATCCTTCCCTTCATGTCCAAGACAATTTCATGTGGGATATCCAAGATAGTTTCATGTGGGATCTCCTAGGTTCCATTGAATTCAATGGATGCTAAACAACTAAGCTTGCTGTACCAATTGTTTCTTATATTCCTACAACTGAGATTTTCAAGATATAACCTTCACTTAGCATTCAAGCAAGTATTGCCACCCTTGTAATTGCTCATCAATCAAGTGCCACCAAACAAGACTGGTGAAAATGCATTTATTTCCAAGACACACAGAGACATGTCACCACCCCCCAGCCTCAACCCTATCCCCAAGACAAGGAGACAATAGGGAACATCACTTAGCCATCCCTTATCCTCTGGGAAAATTGAGGATGTCTCCCTTTTCATTTGGTTCTTTTTTAAAATCAATTATTTCCAATGAATAAAAAAGGATGAAGGGCATCGGGAGGCCCACACATCGTCCCATGCCCCTACGAAACCTGAAAGCACCCTATATGTAACCCACTCGCCTATTTGCATTGCAACTCACAATGACCAGAATCATTTCTGCACTTGCAGCTGTTAACTTGACGAGGAACAGAGAGTGCATAATTTTTTACAGTCGCCCTTAAACATTTACATTGTTCCCAAAAACGAAAAAGCATGACTTGATGGCATAAAATACAAATTGGATTGTTGGGTAGTATTATTCAGTTGTTTAGTTTGACAAAGTAACAAATTGGACACATCGTATGTTTAATGCTTCTATTTCTTCTACTAAAATACAGACATTCTTTCATCTCCTTAACCATTCACTGATAAACACACTGTTAGTTTTTCACTGTTGCTTGGTTGTTGTTCTCCTACAGCTGAGAGCAGAAAATGGATCCTAATAGTTTTCACTTTAGCTTACTTGCTTTTAATTTTTGTTTTATACTTCTGTTTTAAGATGGGCGCTTGAGTTTTCTATTTTCACATATGTAGAGCGATTCTAAATTATGAAAAAAACATAAAGTATTTCTAGAATTGAGTGCTTTATTTATTCTGTTTATATTTTGTTTTTGTTTTTTCTTTTAGTTAAAGCACTCTAGTTGCTTGGAAGTGTGCAAAAGCTCATAAGTCTATTTAAGTGACCTTGAACACTCAGATTGATGTATGAAAAAAATTACAAAATAAAAGCATGGCTATAGAAGCATAATTCTGATTTCAGTTAATAATAAAGAAAAAAAAATGATTCAATTAGTTCTTTTGGCATTGCTTATTGTTGTTCTCCTACAGCTGCGTGCCGAAACATAGTCTTAATTTTAGTGTTGAAACTCCTAGAACTGGAAAGAAAAGTCCAGACAAGATTTAAAGTTGTTTTTTCTTTAGCTTGCTTGTTTTTATTTTCTGTTTTATACTCTATTTTAAGATGGGTGCTCTAGTTTTCTGTTTTCAAATATATGGAGGGATTCTAAATTTACAAAGAAAAACATAACTATTTCTAGAATCAAGCACTTCTTTGTCCTGTTTATAATTTGTCTTTGTTTTCTTTTTAAGTTAAAGCACTCTAGTTGATTCGAAGTGCATAAAATCCCTTAACTCTATTTAAGAGACCTTGACCACACAAATTGATGTATACAAAAAAATTACAAAATAAAAACACAGCAGTAGAAGTATAATTCTGATTTCAGTTAATAATAAAGAAAAACAGTCTTGAGTGCTTGTACTTTCAGCACAGTGTGTTTGCAAGTTAACATAAACAAGGTTGTAGTTTTTGGTTGAAGTTGCAATTAAGCAGTTTAGGTTAATTCTCTAAGTGCAGAAACTACATACGATGGTCTGAATTAAACATAGTATCAGATGTTGTTGTTATAGCATCGGGCTTCATACTTCCCACATTGTGCATTTAATAATCAATAAATTTCATATAGCCAATGGCTATTTATTTATTCCTTTTGTTTAGTGAAGAGGCACTTCACTTGAAGAATACATATTAATTATTATGGGCCGACCTCTCCTTGATATTCACAGTATTTCATATGAGGCATATGCTTTAGTGGCCCCTTGCATCATGAAGAGGTGCGTCTTCTCCACCGAATTGTATATAAGAAAGATTGTTTTCGTTCATTCATTATCAAGTCAAGTTCATTCCATTTCATCTGCAAGTGCAAATTTCATCTACAGTAGTTTGATATCATCAAGGAGTGCAATTTTATTATCTTGAGTTTGCATCAAGTGTGATGCTGATAATTGGCCTTGTGATTGGCCTCATTGTAAAGAGAATTGTTGTTCATATTTCAATATACTAAAGAGATATTGTTGCTGGGTTTTTCTCCCTCAAATTGGAGGGTTTTCCCAGGGTATATGCTGTGTCAATCTGTGTGAAATTGTTTTTTAATTCTGCTTATTTAATTTCTGATCCTAAAACTAACATGGTATCAAAGCGAGTTTAGAAAAGATTTAAGCAGATATGGCAGAATGCATACCAGAAGAATCAAGTCGAATTAAGAATGAAGAATAATTGATTTGGCATCAGTATTCTCCTCTGCATTCTCTTATTCTGGAAGAGTCAGTGTTGATTTAAGATAGCTTCGGTCAAATATAAATGATGATTGCATTCATGCATCATCATCATTTATATTTAACAAAACTGTTCTTAAAATATAAAACCATCAAATAAGTTATTCGAATTTCAGATGATGATGATCGAAATTTGCAAATGGATAAATCGGAATTCATATTAGATGATTGTTGTTTGTTAAATACACACATCTTAGTCTATTGATAACACCGAATGGTTTCGGTTGTTAAGGGAGCCCGCGCACTCAAGGGACACGTCCTCTCATGAGACACGTCTCTCCTTGAGGCGTGTCTCCCACATATAAATGGGACTTCATTCCCTTATTTGCAAGACATCAAAATCTACAAATGTTCTCCAATCAGCACATTTAATACAACAGAAATAAATCTGACTTAGAATTCTAGAACAGAATTTCAAACTTAGAATTTCCATAGGTTCTTTTAGGATACAATCTAATAAGATTTGATTAACATTTACATGGTATTAGAACCAAGTTGAGTGAATCCAAATCAAATCTAGATATCAGATTACTTAGAAAAAATTTGTATTTTTGAAAAATCGAATTCACATCACATTCTTCATAATGTCAAGTGTAATCAGATTTGAAGATCGTCTTGAGGGAGCAAACAACTTCACCTCATGGAAATTCAGAATCATGATGATTCTCAAAGAAAATAAGTTAGACTCATTTGTGAGAGAAAACAAGAGGGAACCAGAGGATGATCCTGAGAAAACTCAATGGGTTGAGAATAATGAAAAAGCCATGAAAATCTTAGTAGATGCAGTTAGGGACCACATAGTACCTATTCTAGCAAAACATGAAACTGCATATATAATGTTCAAATCCCTTGAGAGCACCTATGAGATAAACAACACCAGTAGGACTCTTGCATTAAAGAGGCAAATCAACAATGTCCAAATAAACAAAGGAGAAACTATTCATGCATACTTCATGAGGATCATTGAACTAAGGGATCAATTATCTACAATTGGATATCAAATTGATAGCAAAGAGTTAACACTAATTGCACTAGGAGGCCTACCAAACTCATGGGAGTCATTTGTTCAAGGAATAAGTGTGAGATCTAAACTCCCCAAGTTTCATAGGCTAAGAACATACTGCCTTCAAGAGGAAACAAGACTCTCAACAAAAGAAAACAAACAAAAATCCATAGATGAGGACATTCAAGTGCTCAACACATCATCTAATATAAGGGGTAAGAAAAACTCTTACAGGAAAGGATCATTTAAGAGAAAGAGAAATTCCCATGGAAAAGGATCATTCAAGAAGAGGAAAGACATCTCTCAAGTACAATGTTTTAGATGTGATCAATATGGGCACTATGCAATGAACTGCCCTGACAGATCAAAACAACAAGCATCATTTGCTAAAGTAGGAAAGTCAAATTTAGACCATGATTCTGAGAAATTTGTATTCTATTCAGCCTTATCAAGTCAAGTATCTAACAATATCAACAACTGGGTGATTGATAGTGGTTCTTCGAGGCACATCACAGGGTTTAGAGAACACTTAGACACTATGACTAAAGAGACTGATGAAGAAGTAACAATTGGGGATGATTCTGCACATCCAGTAAAAGGGGTTGGAACTTGCTCCATCACATTGAAATCTGGTCTCTCCCTTCAACTCACTGAAGTTTTATTCGTACCTGGAATAAAGAAGAATCTAATATCCATCTCTGCTCTTGAAGACAATGGATATAGGGTTACCTTTATGGATGGGAAAGTTTTGGCATGGCCTAAGAACTCAACTATAAAGAAAGCTCTAACCATAGGTGTAAGACAAGGTTATCTTTATAAACTATGCACTGAAGTCAAGCAAGCCCTTACCCTTGATACTTCTGATTCAAATGAAATTTGGCATAGAAGATTAGGACACCTTCATTTTCATGCCCTACCTTCCGTAGAAAAACTTGTAACAGGATTACCTGAGTTAAAACCAACTCATGAAGGAACTTGTAAAGGTTGTGCCCTAGGAAAGAATACAAAGGGATCCTTTCACAATAGCTTGAGGAAAACCCAAAATGTATTAGAATTGGTCCACTCTGATTTATGTGGACCCATGTCTGTACCCTCCAAGGCAGGCTTCCTATACTATGCCATATTTATAGATGACTTCTCTAGGAAGACCTGGATTTACTTTCTTAAGTGTAAAGAGTCAATAGAAATCCTTAAAAGGTTCAAGGAGTTCAAAGCTCTTACTGAAAACTTCTCTGGGAAGAAAATAAAAATCTTAAGGACAGACAATGGGAAAGAATACACCTCTGAAATCTTTAAGGAATTATGCATGAATGTTGGGATTAAGAGGGAGTTTACAGTAGCCTACAACCCTCAACAAAATGGGGTTGCTGAATATTAAAATAATGTTTATTTATTTATTTATTAATGCTCAATATTGTAAAATATTGTAAGATAGAGATAAGATCGTCTCCGATCTTATCTGGAGTTTCTTTTTAGAAACTTTCCAGTTTTGTAAATCTTGTAAAACTATTTATTGAGCGTCTTGCTCATTGTTTAATATATCAATTAATTTACCAATTACTTGCGTAATATGGTATCAGAGCCAATACGCTCAAAATTGAATTTTTAATTCATAAAAAATCTTTTCAAGATTTTTTCAGCTCTTGAATTAAAAATTTAATAAAATCTTCTTTGAAAATTTTCGAAGATTTTTGTGAGCTTAATTTCGGATTTTTTTTTTCGAAATTTCTTCGTGGCTTGTTTGAAATTCGAATTTTTTCTGTCTAAGAATTTCGTGGGCAGTTTTTCTGGAAGATCGCGTTTTGCTTGGCGAAGGTTTTTTTGTGGCACGCATTTTTTTTTTCTGGAGCGCGGTTTTTTCTTATTTCTGGCCGCGATCTTCATCTACTCTGGCCGCGCGAACGTCTTCTGGCCTCTTTTCGTGTGACCTCCTGTCCTCTGGCTCGTGTTCATACACGCGTTTTCTGGAAACGTGTTTCTGGTCGCGCCAACGGGACTTTGAGCTCGTTTTTGAAGTTTTCGGCCTGCGCCTGTGAGACTCTCAAGCTCGCGATTTTCTTCTACGTTTTGAGTGTTCTCTCTGCACTGTAAAAACGCGAACATCAGCCTTTGTTTGCCACGTCTCTGTGGAATTTCGAGCCAAGTTCTTCTGCTGTGGATTTTAGGTGTTCTCTGCCATTTTTTTCAAAAATCGTGAGTTTTCTGGTTCATCAATGGCGGCTAGGGCATTCTAAACGTTCATCTAAGGTTTTGGCCCAGATTTTCCAGTCAGAAAATTTTTTCGATCACAGATTCCTGGTGGGTTTTTCGAGAGCTCAACTGGGTTGGTCTCCAAATTTTATGGGTGCATCGTTTTTCGTGCCTCAAATTTTGTGCCATCCGTACACTGTACTTTCTGTAGTTTGTACCTGAATCTATCTCTATTTTCTGCATTGGAATTCGTGCCTCGAGTTTCGTGCATCAGCGTCTTCTCAGTACCTCGTTTTTCGTGCCTCGAAAAGCGTGAAGATGGCCAGTTTAAGCAATTTAATGCTGGAGGGCAGTTAGAGATTTAATGGCAAAAATTACAACACCTGGAAGCAGCGGATGTTAACAATTTTTGAATACCACTGCCTTGATCAGATGATCCTCGGCAAAGCTACTCGTCCTGAGACAGCAGGTAAGGATCAGGATAAGTTTGATGAGCAGAATCGTGAAGTCGTCATGCTTATTAAGCTTTCAGTTACTAATGATCAGCTCCCTCAAATTCCACTGGGAAAATCAGCTAAGGAGATCTGGGATCACTTCAAGGGTTTGCATGAAACTTCCGACAAAAGTCGTGCGTTTTTCTTGAAGAATATGTTGTTTTCTATCATGATGGATGAGAAGACACCTCTGCAAGCGCACATGAATAAAATCCAGGAGATCAGAGATCAATTGGAGGCGATTGGTCGGAAAATGGAGGAGGAAGACATGGCCGTGATCACCCTGAAAAGCCTACCGAAGTCCTATGAACACTTCATAGAGACTCTCAACATTACGTCTGCTAATGTTGATCTCAAGTTTCCGAATTTGTGCACTATCCTATTGCAGCAGGATCGCTGGAGACAACAATTCGGTAACAGTGAATCATCATCCTCCACTGAGCAGGCTTTTGCAGCTAAAACCCATCTGAAGCATCAAGGAAAAGGTCAGCCTTCACAGCAGAAAGGCTCCAGTCAGACCAGTCCAAAGAAGAAAAATGTTCAGTGTAACTACTGTCATAAATTTGGCCACATCAAGAAGGATTGTCGTGCTCGTTTGGCTTCTGAGCAAAAGAAGCAGGGAGGGTTTCAGCAGAAAGCGAATGTCGCCGAGCACTCTGAGCAGAAGGAATCTGCCTTTTATGCACTCATGGCCAAAAGGCCCGCAGATCATGTCAAATCCTCTGCTTGGTACATAGATTCTGGTGCCTCACGTCATTTCTCACATAGGCGTGATTGGTTCACAGACTTTTCCCCTTGTCGGCACAGGCACTGTTCAGGTTCAATCTGGCGGGAGGGATCTTATATTCCTCAACGTGTATTATGTACCTGATATCGAGCTCAATCTTCTCTCAGTCAGTCAGATTATGCGGCATTCTCCCTAGATGGATGTGGTGTTCAACTCGCACAGATGTTCAATTGTTGATCGTGAGTCTCGCACAACGGTGGCCGTTGGGATAGAGGATCATGGCCTTTACAGGCTTGTGGACACTGGTGATTCTCCAGAGTTAGCCTTGGCAGCCAGACATTCAGCTGTCACCAGTCTTTGGCACCAGCGGTACGGGCACTTGAACGTGCACTATATCTCTCAGCTTGCTCGGGAGGGACTTGTCGATGGCTTACCTGACATCTGCATCGCGCGACGTGGCGCATCGGTGGTGCTTATCGCCGAAGCAAAGACGCACTATCTGGCTGATGGCGAATTTTAAGGGCTTCTCAAGGTACTTCCAATTAGTTCATGCTGATATTTGTGGCCCTATGTCCGCTTCTTTTCAGAATTGGGTTGCGTACTTTCTACTTTTTGTTGATGACTATAGTAGGAAAATGTGGGCGTACTTTCTTAAACAAAAATCAGAGGTTTTTAATGTATTTCAGAAGTTTAAGGCCTTAGTTGAAAAAGAGTCCAGTTCTTGTATTATAACTCTTAGGTCAGATAATGGGGAATTCTGCTCTATACCTCCAACTTGATACTCTATGGGATAAAACGCCAAGCAATCCACACCCTACACTCTCAAAGAAATGGTGTTAGAGCCATTTAATCAGTATTACTGTTGATGGCTCATCGCATGTTGCAGTCACTGTGAGTGTTCCTACCAAGTTTTGGGGCGTATGTACCAATACATCAGTCTATCTCCTTAATAGGTCACCCACTCATGCTGTTAAGGGAAAGACTCCTGAGGAAGTTTGGTCTGGTCGCAAACCTAGGATCAGTCATTTGAAAGTTTTGGCTCCCTTGTGTATGTTTGGATTCCAGAGGCCAAGCACACTAAGCTGGACTCCAAGAGCCAGAAACTCATGTTCACAGGGTATAGTGACAACCACAAGGCATATAGGCTGATTGATATAGACACTGATCGTCTTATCTTCAGTCGAGATGTTGTCTTTGATGAGGAACGAGGTCCATTTCACTCTTCTTCACCTGTTCAGCATTCAGAGGATCAGCCTCTACAGGCTCCTAATATGAGTGCCCGACTTCCGTTAGGTCCACCTGATGGGAGGGATGAGGAAGACCTAGTCTTTGATGATGCTCAACCTGAGTTTCCTCCAGATGATAATGAACATCCCCCTGTTGAACTTGTTCCAGATCCACAGCCAGATCCAGCTCCTCCTGTTGCATCTGATGTTGGCACATCTACTCTCCGACCAAAATGGTGGGCTAAGACTATCAGTGATCTTCACGTTGATGAATTCATTGAGGGTAGATCATCCAGAAACAAGAGCAAACAGCATTCTACAATGAATTTTGCTCTCATGGCCAACATTCACAATGTTTATGAGCCTCAGACATATTCAGAGGCAAAAGGGATACCTGAGTGGGAAAAGGCAATGGAATCAGAATACCAGAGTCTTCAGAAGAATCACACTTGGGTCCTTTCCAATCTTCCTTCAGGGAAGAAGCCCATTAGCTGCAAATGGGTGTACAAGGTGAAGTACAAAGCTGACGGAACCCTTGACAAGTACAAAGCTCGTCTGGTTGCACGAGGGTTCTCACAGAAAGAAGGCATTGACTATGAGGAGACCTTTGCTCCTACAGCCAAAATGAGTACCATACAGCTCGTCCTTGCCTTAGCAGCCCAATTTGGTTGGAAGGTCCATCAGATGGATGTGAAGAGGGCTTTCCTCAACGGTGAGTTGAAGGAGGAAGTATACATGATGCAGCCTCCAGGTTTCAAAGTTGCTGGTCAAGAACAAAAGGTGTGCAGATTGGTCAAGGCACTCTATGGCCTGAAACAGGCTCCTCGGGCTTGGTACATAAAAATTGACACGTACCTCACAGATCATGGCTTTCAGAGGAGTCCATCTGACTCGAACCTGTATGTCAAGAATACTGGTAATGAGATTCTGCTTCTTGTTGTCTATGTGGATGACTTGATCATTACTGGCAGTTCGGCATATTTGATCACTAAGATCAAACAGGACTTATGCACAACTTTTGACATGACAGACTTGGGCCTCCTACATTATTGTTTAGGTGTTGAGGTTTGGCAGACAGCGAGCAGCATTTTCATCTCCCAGTCCAAGTATGCTCTAAGTCTTCTGGATAAGTTCCGAATGCAGGATTGCAAACCTGCCTCTACACCCATGGAAAAAGGGCTTAAGTTGTCAGCTAAGTCCGATTCACTTGTGGTAGATGAAACATTGTTCAGGCAACTAGTAGGCAGCCTCATCTATCTTGCTGCTACTAGACCTGATTTGAGTTTTGCAGTGAGCTACATATCACGCTTCATGACAGCCCCCAAGGCTGATCATTGGGTAGCAGCGAAGCGTGTGTTGCGTTATGTGAAGGGCACTCCTAATTTTGGACTCTCAGACACTTGAGTCACGATCCTAAACTCAGTGGGTTCACAGATTCAGACTGGGCAGGTTCAGTTGATGATAGGAAATCAACATCTGGGTATGTGTTCAGTTTGGTATCCGGTGCAGTCACATGGACTAGTAAGAAGCAATAGGTAGTGGCTCTCTCCTCAACAAAAGTAGAGTATCGGGGAGCAGTAAAAGCAACATGTGAGGCAGTTTGGCTTCGCCGGATGCTTGCAGATATGCAAATATCTCAAGCAGCTCCGACTCCTTTGTTCTGTGATAATCAGGGAGTTCTCAAACTTGCCAAGAATTCGGTCTTCCATGAGCGAACCAAGCATGTGGAAACTCACCGGCCATTTTATTCGAAGTCGTTGAAGACGGATTACCAATGGTCAGATGTCTTACAGATCGCATTAAATACATTCTCACCAAGTCGCCAAGACATAAGTTTGTAAAATCTGTGGGGCATCTTGGTGTAGTTGATAGATTGAGCATTAAGGGAGGGTATTAAAATAATGTTTATTTATTTATTTATTAATGCTCAATATTGTAAAATATTGTAAGATAGAGATAAGATCGTCTCCGATCTTATCTGGAGTTTCTTTTTAGAAACTTTCCAGTTTTGTAAATCATGTAAAACTATTTATTGAGTGTCTTGCTCATTGTTTAATATATCAATTAATTTACCAATTACTTGCGTAATACTGAAAGGAAAAACAGAACCATTGTAGAAGTTGCAAAAGCAATGTTGCTTGACCAGAACATTGAAACCTCATTCTGGGCAAAAGCCTCTTGAATTGTTGTCTACATCCAAAATAGATGTCCTCATTCTCACCTAGATAACAAAACTCCTGAAGAAGCATTTATTGGCCTAAAACCTAATATTAGTCACTTTAGGATTTTTGGTGGCCCTGTCTATATTCATGTGCCCAAGGAGAAGAGATTCAAACTAGAACCTTCCGGAAAGAAAGGGGTATTTATGGGATATAGTGAAACCTCCAAGGCCTACAGGATATTCATACCCGAGCAGAAACAAATTGAATTGAGCAGAGATGTCATCTTTGAAGAAGACATTGCATTCAAAAGGGAAAGAAGTTCTAGTGAGATAGAAAATTATT
Organism: Sequoia sempervirens; assembly: GCA_007258455.2. Taxonomy (NCBI): domain Eukaryota; kingdom Viridiplantae; phylum Streptophyta; class Pinopsida; order Cupressales; family Cupressaceae; genus Sequoia; species Sequoia sempervirens. The sequence goes on along the minus strand of VDFB02009613.1, from coordinate 367 downwards.
CCCCTAGGGTATTAGAAGTGGAACCTACTCCTGAGATTCAGAGGGAGTATCCCGAGGAAATGCCAAATGAACTTCAATCTACTTCAGATGAGAATGCAAATGACAACAGTAAGAAGAGGCCACTTTGGGCTAGAAAGATGATCAAAGAAGCTGAGAATCATGCAGCACCCAAAGGAACATTTAGGGAGAGTAAAAGACCCAAACGGTTCTCAAGCTATGTTGCTCTAATGAATGACATCATAAATTCAAAACCCACCAGTGTTTCAGAAGCCTTTAGACATCAAGTATGGAAGGACGCTATGACAGAAGAGTATCAGTCCATTCTAAAGAATGATGTATGGGATATAGTGCCTAGACCAAAAGAGAA
>VDFB02009611.1:0-54840 GCA_007258455.2 Sequoia sempervirens | reverse complement strand
TCCTAGAACAATATTAAATATAACATATATACATATATTTTATCAATTTATATATTATACAATATAACATATAATATAAATATAAATATAATAAATAATCTATAAATAATAGAAAATAATATATTATTTATTAATTATATAACATATATTATAAATATAAATGTAATATAATTATATTTATGATTTATATAATGTATCTGTGATAAGATTTTATTAATTTACTCTGATTACTTTTTATATTTATCAAACCAACAGATGCATAACATATGGTTAAAAAACTGTGTTTGATTAGTTCGTTTGCAACAGATTATTGGTGGAAACAATCAGATCAATTCAAATAGCATTCCAAAGTTCCTGCATGACTCACGAAACTTCATAACGATATAAATAAATATAAAGTTCATAAAAAATCATTAAATAATTAAACTGTATCAGCTGTGAGGGTGTGTATTCGGATTTACCTTGGATTTTCTATGCATTTAATACCTAATGTATAGAACTGCATTAACGAGGTGAATGTAAAAAGTAGAATAACTACGGTAAAAACCCAAGAGAAACGAACACCAACAAATTTTCCTTGTCAAAATTTTATAGCTCAAACACTTTGTTCAAAATTTAATAGCTTGGCCTAAAGAGTGTATAGCTCATTTTATAGCTTAACCATGTCTCTTTAAAGAATTTCATAGTTCACCCATTCTTAACATTTGGTAAGTGGTCCATCAATTCAATGTTAAATGGGCCCCTCAATTCTCATTTAGAATTTCTAGTTTGAGTTCATAGTTCACTATTCTTAACTTGAGTTCATAGGCCCCTCAATTCTCATTTAGAATTTGTGGCTAGAATATGATTATAATTTTAAAAAAGTAATCATCAAATTTATAAAATTGAAAGAAAACAGTAAAAAAATTTGGTACATTTTTAAAATCAAAGTTGAAAAAAACTATTGCATCTTTAAGATGGAAGTAAAAAAAATGATGGATCTTAAAAGAAATAATTTTGGTGCATCTTTAAGATGGAAGTCAAAAATTGATACATCTTAGAAAAATACAGGACTATTTGAACTTGTGTAAGCTACTAAAAGCCAAAACAATTAAAAATAATGAATTCTCAAACAAAAGCAATTACAATGAATCTGAAAATGCATAGGCTTCGTAGTCTATAAATGGTAATGCCAAGTAACTGTAATACTATCCTCATTAAAGGCAATTCACAATTGATTATCCATACTATTCAAAACAAAAAAGTATAAATCATTGGAAACTCTGTTACGTCCTCCAACTAATTTAGAAATTATGGACAACCTCGAATCCCTACTATAGGGAAGCAAACAAAGCTACTGAGTTCCTAGTCAACGTAGGAATTGACTGATATGAAGAATGAAAAACCGTTTCGTTCAACGATAAGCCGTCTTCAATTACTGCGCCACTCAATGGCTGGGCAAATTTTAAATGGAGTAACATAAATGATGCAAGGAAAACCCATCTACTGTGTTGCAACTAGTTAGAGAAAATATATTTTAATTGCCTACGTTTGACGTGCAGCTGGAAGACAAAATCATGTAACTGCAGTGATAAGACACATTGATGTTTGAATGTTGGAGAACAACACAGCTTTCTCCATGATAAATGCAGCAGCACTAAAGTTAAATCAGGGACCGGTATCTTAACAAGGTCTCTAAACTATGGGTTCGCTGTACTTGGACACCGCCGGAGAAAGAGTAATGCATTCATTAATCTCAACTAGTACGCACTACTTGGGCCTTACATCAATGTAAGGAGCTGATAAAATTTAGGTTATTCTTTTCCTACTAACAGGCTACGGTGGTTGGTAAAGGGCGCAGTAAAAGAAAGCATAAGGGAAAATAATGAAGGCAGAACCTCAGAGCGCTCACTAGGAACAAGAAAGTCCATTCTCATCTGTTGCAGCTGGCGAATTAAGTAAGTCGCATAGGGAAGGTCTACTGGGATCTACGTCCAATCTCACCCATCCTTTCACATGCCAGCTACAATATTGATTACCAAAAAGGAACAACACTTCCAAAAACTCTCATTAATTGGTTCAATGTGAGTCTGGTGAGCTGAGCGATAAGCTACCCTGAGATGATACACTACCCTCCTATACACTGCTTGTTGAGTGATAGCCGAAGTAATCTTTAGACTAAACGCATTGTCATGGGCTCACTGTGGTACGAAAGAGACTCAGGAAAGTCCATTTAATGAAAGGCCAAAACAAACAATCATGGAACGCATTCAATAAATATACTGTAAAACAAAGTACCGTGCCCTGCTGAGGTTGCTTTTCCTGGTATGCGCTCTGACCTCTGCTCAGATTCTTTACAATGCTTTTCCTAGTATGTGCTCTGACCTCTGCTCAGATTCGGTAATAGTTTCAATAAAGGTCGTGTTCATTCTTTTTGTAGGTGAATGCAGCGGTGGCGTAGCAAATATTTTAGGGAAATGCAGCCGACACTCGCCAGATATTTGCCAGCATTAATAAATGCAGAGGATAGAATTTGATGGCATTTCAGATAGCGATTAGTTTTTAACCAAGTGGAGGTTGATATTTAGCCACTTGACGCGATTTCACATCTAGAAACTTCAAATACGATGCAACCATTAAATTCGTTCTATTGCCATTTATGGCATTGGCAAGTGCGTTCGAGCATGTCGGATCAATCACGAAGATTACCAGCGTTGGTAAGTGGGTTCCACCATGTCACATAAACGGTGAAGATTACCAGCAATCCTCCAAAAGTCTGACGGGAAACTGTGGCAGTTCAACGGCGTGAGACATGTTTCAGGCTAAAAGCCCATCCATAATATAGCCTATCGGCTAAATATACATATATAACTCAACAACTAAATAACAGTACGTTTCAGCCATCAAAGTTCAAATGTTTAATGAAAAACTCTCTAAGCTTATGCAAATGAAAGGCGACCCAACATGCATAAAAATACATAAACATAGGGATGCATAACGGCTCAACTTGCATTTAAAGGATCATTCAAAGACATATTTAACTTATAGTTAACAACACAAGTTTCGACTCAACCAGGTTAAAAAAAAATAGAATTAAGTCTCAGTCTCATTCTATTTGCTCTCTGGGACGACATGTTCATAATCAAATACGAACTGGGAGTTTCCCCTACTACCTATCCATTTCATTTATCAAAATTTCTAATTAACCAAATATTAATAAGTCCATAGGTTGACAAGGAAACATAGAGACTATTTAATTTACTACACTTTTTGCAAGTCTAAAAGTTGCAGCTGTGGTAGGTTGCCTATGGTTTTAAGGAGGCCATTTAATTTTGTACAATGTCTCTGCTCTAATTGTTGTAACTGTGACAGAATGCCAAGTATATTAGAAAGTGAATATTGGAATTTGGAAGTAAAGCCATCTACTTACATTATTAATATTATTATCAAGTGCTGCAACTGCGATAGATTGTCAGCAGAATCAAGCAGGTCATTTAAACATTTAAATTTCTTTTTTTTTTTGTGTTCAAGTATTGCAGCAGAGTCTGGTTGAATTGAAATCAGAGAGATTATTTAGAACCTCTACATCATTCTATTTTAGAGTACTGCAATATGTGACAGGTTGTCAACAAAATCTAGAAAGCTATACTCACCTCCACAGTCTTCTACGTTCAAGTGTTACTGTTGTGCCAGGTTGCAAATGTTATCAGGGAGTTTATTTAAATCTATACACCCTATCATGTTCAAATGCGCCACAGCTTAAATAAGTTGACAATGAAATCAGAAAGATTATGAAAACTTCTACTATACTCTAATTTCGACTAGTGCAGAAGTGATAAGTTGACAAAGGAGTCAGCAAGGTATTTAAACCTCTATAGTCTTCTATATCCAAGTATTGCATCTGTGAGAGATTCTCAACGAATCGGGGAGAAACAAGTAGAGATTAAATGGAGTACAAACCTCAAGATTAAAGGGAAGGAGAAACGTGACTTATGAGTAGGAGAAATAATATACAACTTTTCTTTTTTTTTAACAGGCACAATGCGCATGGGCAGATGCAACTGGAGTTAACTCCAAAGTATACACTGACGTTGCATAGTCATTTAACGATGATAACGAAGAGGAGGAAGAGAAACAAAACTCAAGGTTGAAGTAATAGAGGAGGATTCGAAGCACGTCAACCATGCAGAACAAATAATTAAATCCCACAGGTGATCTGTAGCACTGAAAGAGTAAAGAAAATCTGAGAGAGCAACACTGGCGACTCAGAAGAGACTTCAGCTTATTACCTACAGGTAACGCACTTACAACAATACAAATATACAATAGCTAAAGTTAGCGATGCCTGAGCATTCTAAGGGTTCGACGCCCTATCTTTTACTACACTATGCATAAACTCATAACATCATGCACCCAACAATACTCCTCAATTAGTTTGCGGAAGGAAGCTAATTTCCGTAAAACACCACTATAGAAAGATCATTATATGTCAGATGAAAACCCCACAGATTTTTTTGTTCTGTTCATTTGCTCAGATTTAAGAGGCAATAGGCTGAAGAAATTTCCAATTAAATTCAGTTTCCACAAACTCTCTGAGCAACGACTTTGCCCGAGCCAAAGACAGCTTAGATCATGACATGCATACATAATATGTTGAAAAGACAAATTTCGAAAGATAGAGATATCTATATGACATTTATTTTAAGTAATACAGAACATATATGCCTAAGGTTGAATCGTTCAGCCATTTAAATAAGGAAAAAGATTTGCAATTAAGGGTTTCGAACATGATCTTTAACAGAGACACATGAAGACAGCGGGTCCTTTCTTATTCTGTGTATTTGGGAATGGACGATAGAAAAATACTTATCTGTCAACATAAGGAAAGGGTTGAGGACGTCACTTGTCTTCCCGAACTTGCTTCTTAGGGAAGCTTCCAGAGTAATTAAAATCCTCCAAGTATGCTAGAAGCCGACGAACATAATCATCACCGCTTCCTCATGCACCATGGTTAACAGGGGTAACCCAATTGAGAATCATAAGCCACTTCCATCAAGATTGCAGAGAATATTCATCATGCCCAATAAACAATCTAAATAAGTATATCTTGATTGCCGGATACACACACCAGGATTCGTGAGGAAAACTCTCCAGATCTGCCTAGGGACGACTCTCTTTTTTCAACTATCTCTTCTTTTTTTTTTTTTTTTAAGCCGTTGTTACATGCCTAAAAAAATGCACAAAGTAACATTCTCTAGACAAGAGGCGGTTACCAGCAGGAGTGTTGTCTTCTAAATTTAGTTTGTATAGCATGTGAATAGGTAGAGTGGCACACGCAACTAAACTTCTGTTATTTGCAATTAAAGACCTCGCCAGCCATCATTTATTAACTTATTTTATTAATTGAACTAGATGTGTTCTAATTTTAAACTCAATGATTACCTTTTTATTATTTTATATTTATTTATCGCATAGTATTTAATCCAACAATACTGGACTACTTAGAGAGAGAGATTTCCTTTCGCAGAAGATAAGGTAGAGGATGAAACACCAGAAAGTTATTAGTAAATAAAAAGTGACAAGATGCAAGAAGATTGTATGGCAAATTTGATTGTGAGGACTATAGAATATAAAGGAGCTAGTTCAACCTTAGCCTTAGTAGGGAAATCATCATGCAGATCATCGATGGCTAAAGCAAAATACTGATTAGGGAGAGATAATCCGCGGGGTCAGCCAACGAAAGAAGAGAAACAAGGCACCGACCTAATACACATCCATGAGGTCACTGGTGAAAATAAAGGACAAGCATGATGCACGACACCAGCATAGCAATAAATATTTATTTTAGTTTATTATATTTATTTATATTATCATATTATTCACAGCATACTATCAAACAATTATCTCTATGAAAGAGACCAAATCACATACGGCTTCATGGTCAAGACGTAGTGCAGAGGGGGTATTACAGTAGCAGCAAATTCTATTACTGTTTATACAAGTCAGTTCACAGAAAATACATATTGTTTATGCAAGGCATGTAATAAAGGCACGAAAGAATTACTAGGGTTTACCCCCAGTAAATAGGGTTTATAGTTATACAGTATTCAAACCTACATTTCAGTTATTAATCTTTTGAAAAACTACAAAGCTTCAGTATTCATTTTCACCAACCACTAAAAACAGTTAAATATTGGATTCATAACCATAGAGACATATTAAGTCAAGAACACAAACTTATAAGAAAGCATGCATCCAATCATTTTTGTTATCGTCACATTATACCAGGTATTTCCAAAAGCCTATAGTTATCAAAATGTTTCAACTTTCACTAGCCTGCAAGTATCTAGATGACAAGTCAACATTAGTTATGTTACATTGAGGAATCAAAGACATATACACTCCCATCTCTAGCATGTTCAATGCTGTATCTGATTCTTCTTAGCGGACATGGCATTAGGAATTACATCCTGTCAAAAATGAAACTGAAAGGGGTACTAATTGATACAAAATTGGGCAGAGCTGATATGTTACTGAGACATGCCAAACTACAACGCTCCCCCTCGCATGTGTGCCCCTAATTCACCAAACTGATCATCACCTTCTTCAGTATCCAAAGACAAACGAACAGTATCAAGTCTTTGTTTCAGGACACCGATAGCATTAATAAGCATCTCAGAAGCTTTGATTGCTCCTGTAGATTCAACAGTGAAAATAAAACTATCCTCTTTAGCAGTAATACTCACTAATCCTGGCTTTCCCATTGCCTCTGCTTTCTTAATGATCTCATCATCATATGTGTAAGCTTCAGCATCATGTATAACCACCTGCATAGGTAAATTACAAACTTCAACAGATAATGATAAAATTTCATTAAAAAATCAGGCTGCACAATTTTGCATAACTATTTCTAAAGATCATAGTGAATTAGATAAAACAAATATATCCAATAAAAAGCATTTCTCTTCACTCTTTTGGTATATCCATTATTTAACTTGGAAACATCATTATTCCTAGACACAGTAAATACTACCAGTCTGAGTTGCACAGTTTTCCAAACAAGGGAATGTGTGTGCATGTGGCAGGCATGGATAGGCGCATGTGAGTGTGTGAGAGAGAGGGAGGAAGAGCGAGTGAGTGAGAGAGTGAGCAAGTGAGTGAGACACAGACACAGACAGATTTTATTGCATCAAAAATAGATACACTGCAACTATGAGACAAACCTAGATAAGATTCGGCTAAACTAAAAAACTTGAATAGGAATAGACATCTGTGCATATTTATTTAGACAAGAAATAGCAATATAATTAGTAAAACCACGAAACTTTCGCTGTGGATGTAAAGCGATGTTCATTTTAACGATTAAGGCATATTAACCATCTCCAGTGCTTCCTTAAGTTGAGTCTGAAAGCTTGATGGCAAAGCCAGCATAGTTTTCTTATGAATTTTTTGGTGCATGATATCTATTCCCTTTGTTTCTCAGGTATTCTTTGGGAACCTTCTCCTGCCTTAGACTGTTTGATCTTGGTTTCCTTATCGATCTTCTGGAGCTCTGACAAACTATATTTCTATTGCCCTTGGATAATAAAAACAGTATCAAATTTCTCTCTTAGTGCATGACCAATCAAAGAGTTCTAACCTAGATCTCAAATCTTGTAAATCATACAATAGTTTTACTAATTGAAGAGTGAAAGGAGTCACAGTTTTCCCTTTCTTGGGGAACCAAAGCTAAATATTTTGCAATCATGTTAAATGGTCCAAGTGAGAACAATATATACATAGAGGAAATGACTATGATCTTGCTGCCCTTCTAGATAAGCCTGATTGCTTGGGATATCTTCTTTTGGACATCCTGAAAGGCACAATATTTATTTTCCTGAGATAATCTTCTAAACCATAAGTGTCATGACAGGGCCAAATCTATGTGTGACCCTGTTGGTGTACGTTTTATCATCCACTGAACACACAGAATAAAATGTCCAAAGGCACTCTATCCTCTCTTGAACAAAATCACCGCGTATGCTAAGATTGCGAGAAGATCATATGGCGATTCCAAGGTTTCTTTTGTCAGGTCTTGACGTGTGGATAAGCTCAATGGGCGTAGTGATATGCTGGTAATACACAAAGGGACTTACGCTAGGCTCGTTCAATTCACAATGAAGGTCTAGACAATGAAGCTCTATTGTTTGGGTCTTGGATCATGGCCTTCGAGCAAACTAAAAAGGAGATAAGGGTTTAGAAGTTCTAATCTACTCCTAAGAATTCAAGAGATGGTAAAGATTAGGTGAAACTGTTCCAAGGTTTCTTTTGTCAGGTCTTGACGTGTGGATAAGCTCAATGGGCATTGTGATATGCTGGTAATACACAAAGGGGCTTACACTAGGCTCGTTCAATTCACAATGAAGGTCTAGACAATGAAGCTCTATTGTTTGGGTCTTGGATCATGGACTTCAAGCAAACTAAAAAGGAGATAAGGGTTTAGAAGTTCTAATCTACTCCTAAGAATTCAAGAGACGGTAAAGATTAGGTGAAACTGGTAACCACACTTTGCTTCGCCTCCCTAGGACAACTACACAAAGTGGGTGCAATCTTCAAGGGGTGTGATTATAGTTTTCATGTCTTGAACAATACTTATCCAGACTGAAGTTAAGCATCCACAATCATAAGTTCAGCTAACTTTATGCATTGGATAAAAATCATTTATTCAAAGAAAGTATGAGCTAAGTTTCACCAATCAATACTATCAGATCTTTCATTCATTTAACAAACATTCAAATCAAATTCTATCTTAATCCTAATCTAATGTTGAAGAAGCTATGCAACCTTGCAAACCACTTGACAATAAAAGGGATTCAAAGCAAGTCATGCATAAGAGCTTTTATTATCGAAAGTAGCAATACACAACAATCTCTTACACTTTCTTCACACTTTACAAGTGAGGGGCGAGCTCAATTTATAGGCTCCCCAATTACAATTCAATGACCAAGATTGATTTAGGATCAACAGCTGAGATTACGAAATAAAACCCTAATTAGGGTTTGTCACAACCAAGTACCTCTCGACCAATGAGAAAATTACATTTGGGGACACTTGTCCTTCTGCTAAATATAAACCAACAATAAAATAGAAGGTTGTTGCATGTTGATTTGGAACAATTTGATTGGTTGGAAGATGACGAGGCACCACCTCAGCATGCTGGATGTCTTCCTTGGTCACTTTGTTTTCCTTCCACGTGCTTGCCTTAGAATATCTTTCCCTGCCGACAACTCTGTCCTTTGCGCTTGTTCCTTCCTAGCTTTGATCTTGGATCTGCTTTGAGAGTTTGATGTCTTCTTCTCACTTGCATTTGAGGTCTAGAAGTCTCCCCTTGGAGCAATTATTAAACTTTTTCTTTCTTGATTGCTTTGAATTTGGAGAAGAATGCCTTGTGCTTTTGCCACAATGGAGGAAATTGGAATTTTCTCTATGAAGTATTTCCCATACTTAGCCAAATTTTGGCTATTCAATTTCATTTTGTAACACCTTCATGTGGACTATTCAACACTTAGCCAAAATTTTGGCCATCTCTATGCTCGAATGAACTTTGCTTGTGGATTTGCCTCCAATTCTGAATTTGGCTTGTGCTATGTAGGACAAATTCCATCCTTGGACAAGGATTTTATTCACTTCCTCTTTATTCCTCTTGTTTTCCTTCCAACACTTACAATTTTTCTCCTTGGGCGGACTTTACTTTGGTTTCCCCATCCACTCTTTATGCCAAGGTCGAACTTTATGAGGCTTTGGACATTCCTTGCTAGAGGTAAGTCGGACTTTGAGCTGCTTTGGACATGCCTAGATCAAGGGAAGTCGGACTTTATAAAGGTTTGGCCATGCTGTGCTTGGGCAAAGTTGGACCTCCTCTTGCTTGTGTCGTCCATCTCTCCTCTAGGCGAACTTAGAGCTTTCCATGCCATCTTGTCTAGGGCGGACTTTGCTTCAGCCTTGCCCATGAAATACAACAATACTTAGGCAAGGTATCAATACTTAGCCAAATTTTTTGTTTTTCTTTCCTCCTCTACGCTGGGCGAACTTTAGCTTTGTCTTGCCACTCCTCATCAAGCATGGGCAGACTTTGTGATGTGCTAGGCGAGTGCAAGGGCGGACTTTGGATCAAGCTTGGCCAAGGCATGGTGGACTTTAGTGATGCCTTGCCATATCCTTCTTATGGCGGACTTCTTAGAGCTTCTACCATCTCCATGGCGGACTTGAAGATTCTTTAGACATTATCCTTGGACGCATTTCTTCAGACTTATGCCATTTTCTACTTTTGGTTGCCATGAATTTCATGTTGAATCTCTTGTCTTTTTCTGGATCATCTCACCATGTGATTTTTACTTGATTTTTCATGATTTTTGCTTCTAGAGCCCTAAATTTATTTATTCTAAAGATGGAAATGTTGACTCCATGACCTGTGGAACCTTGGCACTTTCTAAAAATAGAAAAAGCAAAATCCCTAAAAAATAGGAAGTCTCGGATTGGTCCAAAAAAGCCAAAAATAGAAAAAGCAAAAAAGCAAAAATCCCTAAAAAATAGAAGTGTCAGAATTGACTGAAAGCAATGGTGATCCTCATCCCCTAGACCTTCGGAGCACTTTGACGAAGTCTAGGCACTGTTATGCGCTTGAATTCTCTACTTGACTCGAGTGACTTCCTGAAAACTCTAACCCCTCATTGTAAAAGAAAATGGTGATTAGCAATTGCAACGCCACGGCAAAAAACCCTAAAAAGCAAAAACAAGGGGATCCCCATTTGCAATGGGGGGATGTGTGAAAAGGTCACAACAGACCCATATGATGTCATCTGTAGATAAGATTATTGTTTTAACCAAGTTTACAGGATACACCACCCCTTCTCCCCTGACATGCATACTGCTGTACCAGACACAGATACATGTACAATACAGCTCAGATACCATGTCTGGCCATACCCAGGAAAAACCTTTTTTACTGTGCTGGATACACACAGGTACTGCATTCTCAAGATATCTGTGTTGTATCCCAAAAATGCTAACCCTAAAATGTTAAAAACTGCCACAAGCATTAGCAACTGCTCCATGACCTGGCATGCAGCATTCCTGTTGTAGGCAACTGCTCTTAACCAACATGCAACTTTCTTCATCACCATTTCTCTCTTTCTATGCATTTGAACATATCTGTCCTTGAAATGGATTGATGACAATAGGGTTTTTATTTATTTGTATTTACTCGTGTTTTGTTGTATTCTATTTGCAATGGCCAATGAGGGCAACATGGATCTGAATTTGAATCTGATCCCGCCGTCACTCCACTGTCATCATTCGTTGGGAACTGTCATTGCCTCCTCCAATGACGTAATATTGCAGCTAATTATGCCACTAAAGCATTCATCTGTCTTGTTTATATCACAATGAATTATTGGATTCTAGTTGCAACAAAAACAGAGGAGGAAGTGAAGGCATGAACGCAGCAGGAGAATTTTATTAACTGTGTTTTCTTTTTTTATTGTTTTACTTTTTCATCTTATTTCTACATTTTAAAGTTTAAACTTTTATTTATTTATTAAGTATAATAGTTAATAATTTAAGTTTAATTTATTAAAATTTTATTTAGTTTAATGTTGTTTATTATTAGGCTTACATTTTTTTATTAAGTTTATTGTTTGTTAAGTTTAGTGTTTTTGACATATAATATATTTGTTCAATATATATTATTTATATTAAATTATATTAATTTTTATTAAATTTAATATAATTTATTGTTATATATATATACCCACATCCATGTCTGTGCAATTATGGTTTTACTTTTAACCCCTTCATGTCCAGTCCTTTTTCTCTTGTAAGTTGTGGGTCAAACTTGTGGACACCCATAAATGGGGTTGTAAGCCCATATAGATGAGCCTGATTGCTTGGAATTTCTCCTTTGGACATACTGAAAGGCATGATCTTTACTTTCCTGAGATAACCTTCCGATCCATAAGTGACATGAAATGCTTCAAGGGTCAAATCTATGTGTGATCCAATGATGTCATCTGTGGATAAGATCACAATTTTAACCACTTCAAAGAGTTAACGTCCAGTCTTGTTTTCTTGTAAGTTGTGGGTCAAACTCCTGGACACACATATATATTGTTGTAAACCCATAGGAGTTTGAACCTACACTATTGCATGGAAACATCCTCTATCAACCAATCGAGCACATGTAGAGGTAAGGAGAGCACAAGTAGAAATGCATATGAGCATGAATTTGGGATAACATAGTAAGCCTTCGGTGCCCACACTAACTCTTCAAATTTCACTAGAATCTTCTATGAGAGACTTAGGGCTTAGAATAACATTCTCACTTCCTTACAACCACTAAATTGATTGGTAGGTTAATGTTTTTGAGAAGAAACATAGATTGCAATGTTGAAGGGAATCGGGATATTGGCATCTCTTTACTCTTTTATTAGTTTACTCAAGGCAGTAAAAATTCTATAAATCCCAAACAGTTACCTGTAGCAGTCAACATCAACAGTGAAATATGGAAAATTATTCAGAAGAAATGGGAACATTTTCATCAGTATAAGCTCCTTAGATAAATAGATGCCTCAGTTATTGAATCAGCATAAATTCCAGTAGGTATGGAAAGAAAGCAATTTTGTAAAGCTTTTACAAGAGAGAATATCTTATTGATGTTTATTAAGCATAATTGTATTGTAGAAGAAGAACCTTTAAGAATTTGAGGATGTAAATTTTTTTCCAAGATAAAGGGGTGCACGGCTATAGATAACTCATCAAATGATGCAACTTTTAACCCTGTTGAATATAAAGAGACATTTATATGAGTATTATGATTTATAAGGTGCAATAGTACTATTAACTAAATGCTTTTCAGAAGGGCCATGCTCTAGAGGCAAATACCTAGGAAGAATAATACAATTTATTAATTTACCAACAATATTGATAACAAGCCTTTTTATTTCTTAGAGCCTGTGTTATTGGATTTGCTAAGAACCATGGATTTCACATCAAGTTCTGATCCCAGTTTGGGTCTCACCTAGATTTGGCCAGGGTCCAGCCCCAGCCTAGCCATTCAGCCCGAGAAAATCTCAAAAGCACTTGGACCACATCCTGAGCAAAACCAGGGAGTTATAAAAAAATAATTGAATTTACAAAAAAAAACTAACCCTAAAAGTGCAATTTTAGAAGGATTTGGAGTTGGATTAAAAGCAATAATTTAAGAAAACTGGCATGCACCATCAAGGACCTTGTGGCATCGAGGGATGACCTCAATCTGATGGAAACATCCTGGGTCAATGTAATGAACCCTTACAGGTTCTAATTGAAATTTCTTCCTTTTTCTGGTCTGAAAAATTCTGTCTTGCCTTCCCCAGCAAGATAGCTTATCCTCTTTATTTGACTTGAAGCTGGTTACAATAGAAAAGACTGGATATTACAATCTGTGAGGTCTGATTTTGAGTTTCAGGCCTTCAATTACACCCAGTTTGTGCCAAAGCACAAGATAAAACCCTAGCTTTATGAATGCTAGAAGAAGCTAAGTGACGTAGGGCGATATGCCCAGCTAGAGATGACTAGAAATCGGCTGTAGCAGCACCACTGTAGGTTGCAAACATCCAAAAACTTCTTAGATCTGATGTTGAAATTAATTTAATGACTGCTGCAACAATAATCTTATTTTACTTGAAGCTGGAAGTCACTAGAAATATCCTTCTCTGTCACATGAACCTCTTAAAACCCTTCTACCAGCAAGTAAAGGTGAAAGTGTCTCAAAACAGGGTCATAATCTGCAACTGGAACTTGCCAAAGCAATCTGTTTAAGCTCAATGGTGAATTTCAGATTAAAATTACCTCACTAGGTGGAATGGGGACATCACCAAACCACATAATTCAAGGGAGCAGCACCTTGAATCAACTGACATCACTTTCAGTCAAGAGATATCTCTCATCAAATAAGATATAATCACAAAATAGCCTGTCTTCCCATTTACCCCAGCCTCCTTTAAATAAGACCTTAAGGCAAGGCCACCCTAGGGTCTAGTTTCTAGAAGGTTCTGGCCCTTCTAGAAGATTCTAGTTCTTCTAGAAATATCTAGTAACCTTTCTAGAAGATTCTAATTCTAGAAACATCTTCTAACCTTTCTAGAAGATTCTAGTCTTCTAGAAACATCTTCTAACTTTTCTAGACAATCTTATTCCTTATCATCCCCTTATTATGCCCTCTAACCCACGGGAATGTTGGATGGGCTAGAATATGACCACCAAGAGGTTACTCCAACAGTGGGGACATTACAGTCAACAGTTGTTAAAAAACACACAAAAGAATTACATACTTGTAAAATTAAAAAAAGGGTACATTCTCATAGAGTTTTCTCAACAAACGTTAATAATAAAAACAACAAATATTCTTTTTTTCAATGACAATTTTTTAGAAAGTTAAAAAAAAAATATTCATAGAAGCAATTATTACAAAGGACCTGTTGGCAATAAAATTTCTACCATGGACATTGAGGGAAAAGATAGGTTGGGGGACCCAAACACCTATAGACAAGCGTAAGTCCTCAATAGTCCCGGGAGGGAAACTTTGCAGTCTGCAACCACCACTTACCAAATCCAACAAAAAGATTTGCACCCATGGATTTTTTAGCAAGTTCCTAAGAGGCTCAAATGACATGGGAACCCATGCATCTACAGTTTTTCACATATTCACAAAAGAGACTCCAAAGAAGGTCGGCTTCATTTTTTCTATTCTCATACAAAGCTACAACTAAGCTAAAATTTCTCTAAAATGTGTAGAATAGAAACTAATCTAACCTATGCTAACAATGTCAAAGGAAAAGGGATAGGTGGAGCATAAGGGTTAGAAAGAGAGATAAGGATATAGAAAAATAAAATAAAATGGTGGGCAATAGTATGCCAAGTGGGTGATCAGTCAGCTTTCTCTTATGCACTCAACCAATTATCATCCATGAACATGCAAATGCTTCTAGTGAGGCTGCCTCAACTAACTTTATGCAAAGCTACCTATGCACAAAATACTGTTCATTGGCATCTGTGGCCAATGAGCATTCAAATATATGCACATTCATAAACTCAAACCAAGGGGTACTCTGCGTGACAAGCTATGATAAACAAAAGCCAAAGAAGCACTTCTATTCATCAAAAGCCAAAAAATATTTACAATGGGGATAAGGCCCATATTTATATAATTGCAACCAAGGAAACCCAAAAGAATTTACAAAGAATAGAGAATAAGAACAGAGGGATAGATGTTGGAAGACTAGCACAATCTGCCAAATGATCTTCATTTATACCAAATTGATCACTCATAAGAGGCACATGTAGGCAGTTAAAATCTTGGCCACCTTTCATAACCATACTGCCCTCTATCAGGTGCATGTGTCATCTGTAACATTCCAGCAAACAAAGCCCTTGGAATCTAATAGAGAAGTGATCTCGGTAATCCACAGCAGATATTTAACGGCGATTTCAATCAAATTGTTAGAGTGATGGAGGTGCATGCTAGACATGGAGTGGAATGAGCCACCTTGGAATGAGAACATTTGACCATGGGGGTCAAATAAACTTGTTAAGAGAACAGATGTGCTCATGTCACCAAGTGGGGGGCAGTTTCCTACACAAAGATCTTCCAAATAGGGGTCCAGCTTCATTTCACAAAGGAGAGTAGAGAAGCTCCACACATTTGGATCATCTTTGACATCAACAGTTGGTGCAATCAAAAGAGTGCCACTGTAGCAAGAACTCCAAAAGTTCAAAAGGAGAAAGGACAAAATAGATCAAGGCCGACAGTTCCAACAGCATATAAAGGAAGCAATGTGAAGAGATCCACACAATTGCATACCACCAAAAATCAACAACTAGTGCATCCCCAGACCTGTCAGCATGTCAACGGTCAAGAAAACCTCTGAAAGGAGAAGAGACAAAAGATGTGGGAGCCATCATGACTACATTGCTTCAAAGAAAACCATATGCATCGTTGGATTGACAATGGACAGCCTGTAGGAACATTTTTTGTCAAGTCCCCAAAAGGACACCAAAGATTGCAAAACCGCTCAAAAGGATGAGGCAGGGCTGTAGTGTGCTTGTTTAGGATTTGTACAATATCCTGACTTCTTTTTGTAATTTTATGATATCTGGAACAAGATGCAAACTGAAACAACAAACTGGAAACTAATCATGCTTGAAACACACGAAATGAAACCCTCATATGATGATGTAAAATCTTGTGGAAATAACAGCAGCAAACCAATAATGTGAATACCCAGTTTCATGAATGTACAGCAAAATAAACCCTAGTTCAATGTTTATAATCAGATCTGGAATGAAATCATCTATGACAGCAGTCACCAAAGCATTATAATGAACCCCACAACTGATTTTATTACAAATTTCTGTAGCAGGGTTATTACAAATGCTGTTATGCCAAATAGATATCAAATTTCAGACTTAAAATGTCAAGAGAACCACTCACAAATCTTCCTGCTAATGGTACCACTGATTAATCCTGTCAGTTTAGATCTGTATGACAGTAAGTGTTGGTATGAATACTGGATAAGGAGCTGTTAGGCCACCACAGATGTGAGAAGATGAATCGGCGGCTGGGAAAAATGGTCAAACTGAAGTCCAAAAATGATATCAAGACCTCCCAATCACTGTCACCAGACTCACCACTAAATGATGCCTGGAAGTTGCAGATCACACCTAATGAGGGCTGGACAAGTGCAAACAACAGCTGGGATAACTAATATGCTGCCCTACCTGACTGCTTTTCTCCTTCCAATTAGATGTGCTCATATCTGAGATTTAAGGCTAGTTCTGGTCACCCAAACCCTTAGCAGTATGGAAGAAGATGGCACTCCAAATAATCCTCCATGATTTGCTTGCAAACCTGGTTGCTAAAATCTCTATAACTACCTTCAAGGGTTTTCATCCTTGCTGGCTTGGAGTGATTCAAAATATCAACTGGAACAGATGAAAATCAGGTGCCCAAAATGAATTTTCTAACTTGCATTTATATCCTCCTAGTATAGGACACATGGGCCCTATTCCTAGGCACCGAAAATTTCAATTTGGCATATATATATATATATATATGAAAATCAGGTGCCCAAAATGAATTTTCAAACTTGCATTTATGTCCTCCTAGTATAGGACACATGGGCCCTATTCCTAGGCACCAAAATAAATTTTCAAACTTGCATATATATCCTCCTAGTATAGGACACATGGGCCCTATTCCTAGGCACCAAAAATTTGAATTTTCTATATATATATATATGTATATATGAAAATCAGGTGCCCAAAATGAATTTTCAAACTTGCATTTATATCCTCCCAGTATTGGCAAGATGCTATTAGTGGGGGTAGTGTCCTTTAATTAAAAGCAAAGATTCCAATTACATTTTCCTTCTTTGGAATCTACATTCCAGGTACATTTTCCTGGGATGGCCCGTGATGGATGAGGATTTGTAGACCTTCTGCCATGTCAGCAGCCCTTTCCACTTGTAGTGGAGATAACAAGGAAGGGTGATGACCAATGAAGAAGTTGAAGATTTCCATATTGTTCCTGGTAATTCCATCTCGAAGAAGAGTTATTGCTTGTTTCATATCTTTGTTCCTTTTTGCGATTTCAATTTCGAAGATGTCTCCCATGCTTCCTTGGTTTGGCCTTTTATTGAACTCTGATATTGCCTTTCTTGCTGGATCCAACGGAGGCTCTTTAACTTATTATGTTGCTGCCAATTTGCCCCAGCACTTTGTCCCTAGAACCGGAATGATGTTTGTGAGAAGGCATTCTACTATTTGTCGATCATGTTTGTGATTGATCCCATAGGTCTTTGCGTTGATCGCCTTCTTAATTGACATTTCAACCTCTTCTGAATGTTGATGTTCATAGCAGCATCGGGTGTATCCTTCCAGCCGATCTCCTTACATGATGATAAATTAAATAATAGCCAAATGGCTATTTAATTTATAGAGATTCCGATTTGATGAAGAGGCACGATTTATGATAACTATATTTAATTATTGAAGAGGCACAAATTAATGAAGAGATGTAATTTTTAATGAGGCCAACCTCATGCTCCTTGGACACAATTTACAAAGGGACATACTCCTTCATTGGGACGTGATTTAATGAAGGGTCACATTCTTCTATGTAGGCCGACTTGTTTTGAAGGGTCACATCCTCCTCTCCACTTAGTATATATATTCGATGGCAATTCATTGTTTGTCATTCAGTTTCATTCATATCATATTCATTCATTCAAGTTCAAGTGCAAATTATATAGAGGAGAAGATTGCGAATTCTGTAGAAGAGCAGATTGTTATTCATTGAAGGCTGAGTTTCTGATCAGCGAATTACATCTGATTGTATCTGTGTTTGCATCAGTTTGTGGTGCTTCTAATTGGCCTTCATATTGGCCTCTTGTAAAGGAGACAATTTGTGTTGATATTCAATATATAAGTGATACATTGTTGCTGGGTTTTTCTCCCTCAAAAGGGAGGTTTTCCCAGGGTATCTGCTGTGTTATTGTGTTGATTTTGAATTAAATTTCTGTGCTCTAATCTGATCATAAAAACTAACACTGAATCTATGTCAAATATCCTTTTAAGTTGAGCCGAGAGCTCCTCCTCAAGGCATGGGAAATTGTATTCGAAGACTTGCATTTTGTTGTTGCTTTGAGAGTCTTTCGAATACCAATATAAAGAGGTAGTTTCCTTTGAATCTTAGGGATTGTGATTTTTTGTGTTTGTCAGATTGTAACTTGAATGACTTTGCAAAGATGTCGGTGTTCTTTGCTTGACTGGATTACTAGCTAGGTATGTTATCCTATCTCGTAGAGCTTTTGGAAATTAATATTTCCTCTACCTGTTTACATGCATGATTTGCAAGATTATCTAGCATGCAATTTGCTTCACGAAAACAAAGTTTGATTGTATGGTTGACCATGCTGTCCAACAAATCCCAATTTGATTCTGCAATATTTTCAAGTTTCCAATTCCTAACTTTTTGGTTGTTTATTGAGTGAAATTGTGAATGCATATTTTTGAATCTCCTTCTATGTCTACATTTGATAGTCCTTCCTGCTTGCAAATTTGTAGACCTGTGAGAAGCACTTGGAATTTTGCTTCATTGTTGGTACCATTTAGTAATTTCTTGGAAGCTGCCCAAACTATCTCTTTTTTCTCATTTCTTATGATCACTCCCACTCCTGAAATGCTTGGATTCCCTCGCGCTACACCATCAAAATCGAGTTTTAATCACCCAAATGGTGGGGGATGCCATTTAATATTGGCCTGATCTCTGACTTCTCCTAGTTTCCTTGTATGTTGCATCCTTGAGGCGCTCAAAGGATCTCCCAATTCTCCATTGCCAATCCATCCCACTCGTGAATGGCTTTGGGCTAGAGGAAGAAATGTTCACCAATACTATTTCGCTTATGCCTTTTTCGATTTTCTTTATTATTTCCTCTTTGCTCACCTCTATTCCATTGAAGTTTATTTTGTTTTGTTTCTTCCATATCTACCATATTAACATTGACAGATTTGCTATCCAAAGGCCTTTCCATACTAAATTTTAAAATCCTCACTAGCTTTTGAATAGTTTTGTTATATCTTCCCGAAGTGCTCCATTCCATCCTAGGCTATTTTTTAACCAATCCCAACAAGAGTATGCCATTGGATAGTTTAGTAAAAAGTGAATTGTCGTTTCCTCTACCTCCTTGCACATCATGCATCATAAGGGGCTAGGGATTCACATGACTTGCAAGCAGTCTCCTATAAGTATTCTTTTATGGAGCATTGGAGCATTGTCCATGCAAAGTCTCCTACTTTGGATAAGATCCACTTATTCTAGCAAAGTTTTGTCGACCAATCAACACATTCCTCCATATTTTGTAGTTTGTAACCCACTTTTTCCCAGATTTTGATCTTGTCGGAATCAAAATATCCTCCTTCTAGTTGACAAACACTTTCCTCCTCTATAATTTTGCCTTTAGTTCTTCCTTAGCATTTGATGGCATCCATACCTCTTCCATTTTTTCCAAATCCCATGATCCATTATTCTATTTTAAATAGTTAGATACATCTTGCTCTCTTATGTTTGGATTTAGTTCTATGTGTTCATTGATGCTAGGAATTACTCAAAGGAGGAAGATTGTTGCAGGATTCTATCCAAAAACATGTTTCTTTCACATTGCTAATAACCCAAGATAAGTGATCAATAATTAAGCTTTTGGATTGTTGCATAAAGTTCCAGATTTGGAATCCTCACGAAGGATTGGGATTAGTTAAAATGCGAATTGGAGATTTTGGACCATTTTGTCTCTAGATTTTTTAACATCTTCCATATTAATTTTGCCCCCAATGCTTTAATTTGTTTAGCTATCTTCCTTATCCCAAGTCCACCATGATCTTTTTCCTTGAAAACTGTATCCCATCTAGTTAGCGCAAGACACTTGATATCATTCAATCCATCCCACAAAAACTAAAAGATTAGAATGCCTTCTAATAATTTCCTTGCTTTCTTAGTAATTTGTGTGCTTGATAATTGATATATGGGAATTGTTGAAAGTACAACCTTGATCATTTGAGTTTTCCATGAGAGTGGGAGCCATTTACCTTTCCATGATGTCACCTTCATTTGATATTTGTTTATAGTTTCTTCCCACAAATTTGTTCTTATTACTCCTTTGAATAAGGAAACCCCTAAATATTTGTTGGGCAACCTCTCCAAGTTGAAGCCTAAAATGGCTTCAATTCGTCCTTGCAAGCCCTATTCTATATTGAAGAAAAGTATATTGGACTTACTTTTTTTTTTTCTTGCCCCGATGCAATAGTATATTTGTCTAGAGTGTCTTTTATTGGCATTGCTTCTTTTGTACTTGATTCTCCATATAGAATTGTGTCATCAGCGAATTGTTGATGGATCATTGCTAGTAGATTGTTAGCAATTATTGCCTTGACCAAATGCCTTGATTTGCATAATTCTTAATTCTTCTCCCCAATGCTTCTGCCATTATCAAAAATAGGAATCGAGACAATGGATCCCCTGCCGCAAACCCCTTGTTGGTTTAAAGAATTTGTGTGGACTACCATTGACTAGTACTGAGTATTGGGGGCTAGAAATACATTCAAATATCCAATTTATCCATGCTTGATGAAACCCGAATTTCTTGAGTATGTTCATTAAAAACCTCCATTTTACTTTGTCATAAGCTTTGCTTACATATAGTTTAAGAAAGATGCTGCTCTGATTGGATGATGTAATGGAATGTATGTTTCCTAGGCTATTATAATGCCATATGTAATCTCTCTTCCTAGGGTAAAACCACTTTGTTCCTACGAAATAATTTTGGGAAGGATTATCTTCAACCGGTTTGCAATCACTTTTGAGATAATTTTATATAATGTGTTGCAACCGGATTTGAGAGTAGGAATTTTTGGAATCAAGGCAATGAATGTTATATTTAAATCTCTCAAAATTTTCTTCCATTTCCTAGAGTTCTTAATTGCTTTCCATACTTCATCTCCCTACCAAATCCCATGATTCTTGATAGAATAGTGCAAGGTATCAATCCAAACTTGGTGCCTTGTCTAGATTCATTTGGAATACCACGTTTTTAACTTCTTTTGAGAAAGGTTTCATTAACATTATATTATCTTCCTCTGTTATGATGTTCGGTATGAGTTCTACAAACCTTTTTTGTTCCTGGAGATTTGAGGCTCAAAGAATACAACGCCTGAAGGGAACCTAAGGAATCTACTTATGGAAGCATGGATCAAACAAATGAGTGTGTGCCAAAAACAAAAACCAAAACAATAGGGTCAACTTGCTTACAAACAAAAGAAGAACCAATTAGCGCAAGAATGAAATAGATACAACTAACTCAATCTACATCACTTTTTAGTTTTATCAAAGTTTTATCTGTAACATTAGTCCCATCTTGACACTAGTAGCATATCTAATGGTGCACTAGCCACTTTAGGCTATTGAGGTTAATAGCCATAGCATGTTTTTTGCTCAAGATAGTTGAAAGATCAGCAACATTGGTATTAATGGACCTCAAGGAATTTGTATGGTCATCTAGATTCCTTTTTCTTGCAATTGCCTTTTGACTAAGCTGGAGCGGATGCTTTTCATATAAAAAAGAGTTTGTAGTTAGCCTAAAAGTACTTCGTAGCTGAAACCAAATGGTTGTGAATATTATTATCTAGTTTTTTCAAATTGCAGTTCATCTCACTTAAAATGTGAATAACACGAGCTCTTTCCTTGAGGATGGGATTAGCATTTTGGAAATTTCATTCAACTTAATCAAAATTTAGTTTTTGTTTGTGGGAATCATTGTCCTCTCTTCTAAAGTTATGTTAACTTGAATGTGGACATTTGACAAGAACATGTATAGATTGCTCTACTTTCCTCCTCCCCTTTTGCCTCATGGTAATCACTTTCTGCATGAAGCGTGTTTTATACCAGAGAGGAACCTACTATATTTGACTAGGAAAGCAACATAAATCCACATAGACCTACAAGCGCCAACACCACAGTTTGAAGAACCCCTCAAGACCAAGCAATCACCTCCATCATCATCTAACAAGACAATAGCAAGAATAGCCATAATTGACACCTCTATAGATGGTGCACTTCTCTAGAATGAGCACAAGGAAGGGCAAAAGTGCAATCCATGCATGGCATCAAACCATCACAAGAAGAGACTAACAAAGTGAATGGCAAAGCTAAGGGTACAGTCCCATGGAGGGGGGCTTCCTAAAAAATTTCAGCAGGTGCTGCTGAGATTTTTTAGGAATATTTTACAGCTGCTGGTCCCATGAATTCAATTTTGCAATTCAGCTTAAAAGTTCAAGCTCCAAATTTCAAGGAACGAAGTGGAGTAATTTGATAAAAATTAATAAATAAATAAAAATTCTCTCATTTTTTAGTTTTTTTTTAGGAATTTAAAATGATAGACAAGTGGCAGAAAAAACTCCTAAAAAATTCCTAAGCTGTAGAGGCAATTTCTAGCCCCACCTCAATTTCACCCGCTGAAATTTGCAATCCTAAAAAGTAGGGGCTGCTATTTTTCAGGAGAAGATTCCAATTAATCCTGTAGCATAATTTTTTTTGCTTCATGGGACCG
Organism: Sequoia sempervirens; assembly: GCA_007258455.2. Lineage (NCBI taxonomy): Eukaryota > Viridiplantae > Streptophyta > Pinopsida > Cupressales > Cupressaceae > Sequoia > Sequoia sempervirens. The sequence continues at coordinate 31,687 of VDFB02009611.1, read as the reverse complement.
CTTGATCCATGAAAATAGAAGCCCAAGCCCCCCATGGGACCATACAGTAAGAGGGCACACATGTGAAAGGGATAAGGCATCCCCAATAGAAAGGCAAGCACGGATCCCAAATGATAGTAAGAAGAATAGACAAGATAAGGCCAAACAAAGATATTCCATGCTGGAAAAAGGCACAAATTTGTTTCTAAAAAGTGCAATAGGCAAAAAGAATAAATGCAAAACATTGTGGATGAGGGAAAAGGAAAAGGACTGAAAAATAAAGGTGAAACCTACAAAATGTGGACCCATACAAAGAGAAAAGACCATTCCCATAAAACATGGAACCCAAGCCTAGAAAAAAAGGTGAAACTGCCAAACAACATGAAGCAGCAAAAGAAACTTCTCAAGGACAAGAAAAGACAAGGCCACGAAAGAAAGCAGGAAGGAAAAATCAAGGACCCCTATCATTGTGGCAGCCTTTTCTGTCTTCCATAAGAATTTTATACAAATCTGCAAAAGGAGCAAAATCCAATATGCTGTTATTATTTCCTATGAACTAGTATTGATATCTTAAATACATCTATCTAAAAAACGCTAAGAAATATCATTTTTGAGCTATTTTATTTACTCATGCTATTTTATTTCACTTTAGAAATATCATATATACTGCATGCATACATAGCCAAATAAATTTTAAATTTTGGTTAGTAATTGTTTTATTTTATCAACATTGTTTACTTTATTTTTATTTGAGTTATTTTAATTTTGAATGAAACATTTAATTTAATTTTTAAAAAGTTGCCCTTCATTATTTCGATAATTCTTTTGTTTAGTTTTCACTTTGAAAAGTGTACTTAATATTATATACTTATATGTTATTTTTTAATAGTCTCATTTGTAAGTATTAATATATTTTAAAATAATTTATGTCTTTATAATTTATATTTAAAATAAATAATAACTTTTCTGCTAAATAAAAATTAACTAATTTATAATATACATTTTTTATATTGTTGACCAAGTAAAATAAAAATATATATTTGCTTTGATTTATATTTATGTATTTAGTTTCTATATTTAATTATGTCAGTTATATTTTTAATTTTATAATTTTAGTTTTTTTTAAATATGTCAATTGTGTTTTGGGTTTTATGTACCCAATCACGACATGAGACTCCATGCCCCACTGCCCTTGTAGAATGTCTCTCAACATAACTAGTGGAAGCCAATCAAAAAACTTATGTTTACCAACAAATCTGTTGCTTTATTGCCTTGCCTTCTTTATGGAAAAAGTGGCAATCTTTGAATCGCCCAACAAGGAACTTAGCCTCCTCCGGAAGGTCTCGCAGTCACCAATTTAAAACATTACCTTTCTCCACACCTTTAACTACGATCTTCAAAACCCCTTCAACAAGCAAAAATTTTATTTGAAGATCCAAGTCAAGTTTAGGATCCAAAATCAAACATTCAGCCTCAACAACATAATTGGAATTAAAGCCAATGTTCAAAGTACCGAAATCCACTAAATTGCCCATATGACCTCTTAAGATTGCCCCTACTCCTATAGCCCCAAAATTATATTTTGAGGCCCCACCAAAGTTAAGCTCAATACAATCATAACCATAAGGACACTAGGCTCCAAATTCCTTCACTTTCCTTGCCTTTAAGGCTCTCACATTAAAGGCCCTCTTGATCTCTGGCCAATTTATGAGGATAAGCAGCATAGATGTGTTACATTCCTTGTTCTTAGCCTTATTATGAAAAGCGACACTTCAAATGCAAGTTAGAGCAATTTCTTTCCAAACATAGTCCCAAAATTTGAGTTTCTCATTAAATATTCTATTATTTATGTCATGCAAGGTCTCACAAATATCCTAGATGCATATCCTAGATGCAAGGTCTCACAAATATCCTAGATGCATATCCTAGATGCAAGGTCTCACAAATCTTGAAGGATCTCAAGGAAGAAAAGATAGTGCCATGAATCAAAATACTCCTTAAAACTCTATCCAAAAAGCCACTAAAAGTTTAAGTTATAAATAAAACAAACCGTTTAGCAAAGCTAGAATGCAATGACAATGGGATGTGGTTGACCTCTTCAACCTAGAAGAAACAAAGTGTGCACTCACTAGGAGCATGGAGCCCTTCCCTTTAATATGCTCCCAAGTAAGAATATGACCATGACAAACCAACCAAGGAAAGACCTTGAATATAGGCAAAGTTGTAGAGGACTAGATCCTTTGTGATGGAAAAGAATCAAGGAACCATCAATGGAGTCAACCAATTTGTCATACCCAATCTTAACTATGTAAGGTTCATTTCCCACTTGGTTCCACCCCAAAGTATCCTCCTTAAGATTCCAACTAGGCTTGAAATTCTAAAGTAGGGCTACATGCAAGGAAGCATCCTTATCAACACCAACCATGGGCAAAAGGGCTTTCCATTTTCTAGAAAATCCAAGTCTCCTCCTTCTCAACCCAATAGTCTTTAACTTGAGAGCCCCAACAACCACTAAGATAGGCTTGAATAACTTAGCAAGCCTAAATTTAAGAAAGTGAATGTTCCAACAATCACCAATCATCCCAAAAATCAATATCTCTCCATTTGTAAATATTCCAAAAGCCATGTCTAAAAATAAGGCCTTCTGCCATCTTCATACTTTCCTAGATAACCAATTCTCTAGGGAGATTACCATGGGATAAAATGCAACTAGAGTCAAAACTCAATAAATACTTCTCTTAGAGAATATCAAACCAAGTAGAGAGCATGTTTGTTACAAACCTCCTAACCAATTTTTCCACTAATGCCTTATTAGAGAGAGAGAAAGAAAGAAAGGGTTCTCAAGCGTAAAGGTAAACAGTTAAAGCTATGTCTTGAGCAATTTAACATCAATTCATTTAAACTTGAGGAAAAGGAACATAAAATTAAAGTACCTATGAAATTATAAAAGGGAATCTTCATCTTTAATCATGGGAAACAAGGCTGTTTGACCTTAGAAAAAAAGTTTAAAAGAAATCTTGGTGGTTAATATTTTAAGGCTTTCATAATAAGGTTCCAACTTCCAAGAAATACCATGTAAACTAGATATTTGAAACAACCTACATTTTTGTTCAACCTACATGATCCATCATCAAGATGAGAATATTATGACAAATAAGGCAAGGTAAATGGAATCGATGAAAACTCCAAAGCATTCTTACAATATCGAGATACTCAATTTATTAACAAATGATCCAAAAAATCGAGCTTAAGTAGCTAGACCATTGAGGTCATGGAATTTAAGCTCATTGGAGTGTTAGTGAGAAACAATGGGGCAATGTCATTGAACTAGAGAAAAAGCGTTGTGGCAATGGTTGAGGAAGATCAAGGATGGTATAGAACATCTTCAAAAAGTCTTCTATCAAAGTTGCAAACCTCAAAATAACATGGAAAATCAAGTTTGGCAAGTTTTCTGCTTTGTACAAGTGGCAGATGCATGTTCGCCCCTACAAATGTGTAAAACACCACTGCAAATAGTCATTCATGTATTTGAATTCATCAAGAACCAATCCACTCTTATTGGCGCAACCGATAAACTCATTCTAATGCAAACATCAAGTATTTTGGTATTTGAAATTTGAAGCATTTTTGGCAATTGGTTGTCCAGTTTCCTTGTATGGGAAACTCTAGAAAGTTCATTTTATTGCTTCACCGTGAGTGCAGCAGGGTGGGCAATCACCTATGGTGGTATTAGTCCATCTCTTGATGGGAATATAGTGGTTGTAGTCCATTTTCCCAAATCCTACAATGTTTGCAGTCCATCTCACTACAGTTGTTGTTGTCTTTTAACAAGTGTCAAGGCAGTGGACAGGTGTGTGGACTCTTGAAAAGTGTAGTAAGGTTTTGTAGTAGCCCAAAAGGCAAAATAAACACTTGGTTATCCAGTTTCCCTATATAGGTCATTCAAGGAAGTTCATTTTATTGCTTCACCACGAGTGGAGTGAGGTGGGCAATCATCTATGGTGGTATTAGTCCACCTCTTGATGGGAATATAGTGGTCGTAGTCCATTTTCCCATGTCCTACAACAGTTGCAATCCATTTTCCCATGTCCTACAACGGTTGCAATCCATTTTCCCATGTCCTACAATGGTTGCAATCCATCTAACTACAGTTGTTGCAATTTTTTAACAAGTGCCAAGGCAGAGTACAGGTGTGTGGAGGCTAGAAATGTGAAGTAAGGTTTTGTAATAGCCGAGGAGGCAAAATAAACACTTGTAATAACTATTTTTGGATGGCATGAGGAGTGTTGTTCACTAGTACTGAAGTTTTCTTCCCGTTTGTGGGTTTCCCCAGCTTTAATCTTGTGTATTGCAATTGGTTGTGTTTCCAATCATTTATTTCCACATATATGTGTGAAGATCTCTATGTTTTCTTGGTTTTCACGGTACTGTATATGTGTGACATCCATGGTTAAGTGATCTAAGTACTTGTAAGTGTTTAGAAGAGTTCTTTTCATTGAACGTCCGTTTCCTCTTAGCAAAGTAAGGAATATCCTACCTGTTTCCGGATCAATAAAGCCCTGAAAACTGCCTCTTATGTGCCTACTTTCAAAGCCAAAAGTGATAACAAGCAGGCGAAGTAACAAACCTGATGGGAGTCTTCGTCAATTTTAAAAACCTTTGTAGGACTGCTATCAACCCATTCTTGCTTCTCCTCAAGGGTTAGGCTTTCCATCAAATTCTCATTGATATGAATATCAGGCTCGTACATGAAAGTGACCGTTGCAGCCGGCGACCATTTGGCATGGTCCTTGCCGATACCCTTCCTGGCTATGGCACGAAGCTTCAACTCCTGACCGCGTCGAAGTTTAACTATGATTATGCCCCTGCCCAGCAATTAGCACTTAGCCGCACTTTCCCACACGCATTAAAGAGCAGAAATACAGTAGAAAAGACTAACCCCAAATAGAAATTCTATCCCTTACGCTGAAATAAAATAAAAATAAAAACCTAGAACGTTCTGCATACCTCTGTTCGGTGAGGTCGTAGTCGGAACGGGTGGCGGAATCAACGGGAATGACGTTTTCCTCGGGATCAGAGGGGATGAGGTCGAAGCTGGTGACATCAAGCGTCTGGTCGCCTTCGCATTTGGCGTGCAGGTTAAATTCAACGGAGCAGTTGTGGCACTGCGCATCGCCATCGCACTTGTCGCAGTCGCGCGCGAAACTCATCTCGATTGCGCGCTGGGAGGTCAGCGGGATGAGGCCCAGCCTGTGAGCAATGAACTCGTCGTTGAGCACCGACGAGTTGTTCTCGATTTCCACCAGGTCTATGGCAATCGTCGGCACCTCCGCAATCATCACCCGTCGCAGGGCATTCGCGATACTCACGTCTGTGTTCCGCAACTCAAATTTCAAGTAATCGTCTTTCACCTCTCGGATTTTCACGGTCGGGAAGCGCTGATACGACATCTCCATCTTCGCTGCCTACTAATTACCTCACTGCTCCTTCCGCTCTCTGTTTATTACACCAATTTTTAAGTTTTGTGTAGTACTGCCACTCTTTAGTCTTAGAGAGCGAGCTTTAACTAGGTAGTCGTTGAGGTGTCAGCTTCCAAGAAAAAGCTACAAATTTCTGAAAACAATTCTCCTTTTTTGGTCTTATTTTATATGAAATTAAATATTTGTGTTTATTAAATTGTTATTCTTTCTTTGGGTAGGGATATTTATGCTTTTATCAGCTTGTTTTTAACTTTCGAGAGAGGGTGGGAATTGTACTGTTGGAAAAAGATAGAAAAATGCATTGCATTGAATGAACCACTTTCATATGTGGATTTTAGATATTTATATTGATATGTGATAGAAAACTAGATCTCAAAATCATTTGCTTTAGCCTTAAATCAAGAAGTAGTAGCCCACTATGTGGCCTTTACTCTATTTGATACTTAATAAGGGAGTCTCAGCATTGGTTGACTCTCACCTACAACTTTCAAGGGAGCTTCTTCATCAAATTTAAAGGTTACTTTCCTTTTGTAGTGTATCCCTAAAGTGTTGGGGTTCTTTGTAAATGACCTATAAGCTAATTTTGTAAGTGGAAACCTTATAAAAACAAATAGTTAAGGGGGAGTCTATCTTAGGGGGTTTATTTTAGTCAATTTCTTTTGTGGGATTTCAAGCTTAATAGACACTAATATGTTGATAGTAAATAAGTTTGTAGGAGTTCAAATTTGCAAGCCTTAAAATTAGCAAATATTGCTTATGTCCTTCTTCTTTGTGTTCTTAGGCCTCATCTTATCTATTACATGTAATTGGTCTAAGAAATATTTGTACGGGTATCAATTTTTCCTTCGTGTTGTCTTTTTTCATCCCCCTTGTGCCCATAATGTGTTGGAAGTTACAAGGATCCTAAGAAATTCTAAGTATGGGGTGTTTTACGTTCAAAGTTCTAAGGATTGTGCTTTGTCAAAGTTTTAGAGTTTCCCTTCCTATTATGCATTTTTGTCCAACTCCATCATTTTCTTTATTTCTATCAAGATATCAGATTTTACCATCCTAACAAACATTTCTCGTGTTCCCCACCCTTTCCTTTTCCTTTGTTAAAGTTTTTGACTTTATCTTACCAACATGCTTCTCCTCCAAACCCTAACTCCCCAATCCTTTACACTAAGTTACCTCTCAGCACCAGGGTTTTAGCCATCCCTTTACCCAAATACCTTTTTCTTGGTATCTCTAATCCTTAATTTTCAATATTTTCTTCTTATACTTTTTTGAAGTCAGAGATACGGGAATACTCCTAATGTGGTACTAGGTATGAAGTACACATAATCCCTTATCCTTGATAATAGTATGGATCATGAGGTATCCCCAATCCCTAATCCTTGAAACCCCAACAAATGGAATAAGTGAGCAAGTCATCAAGTTATGAATGTCGAAGAGTTTGTAGGTTTGTGAACTTGTCAAAAGGTTGAAAAGGTTCAACATGTTAGGAAATTCACAAGTTGGAAAACTCATTAAAAGTGCAACATGCAAAAAGGAAGATTGTAATAACCACAATGCTATTATGAGGTAATATCATTTAGGATTTTATATTTTTAATTAAAATTAACACTTGTAAAATTTCCCATAAAACCATATTATTTATCCTTTAGGATTTACTTTCAGTTTATCGATATCACTCCAATTTATAATAAGATCCTAAAAAATCATGGGTTCACAAATTACAGGTATTCAGATTTAAAAAGGTAAAGAGAAGTCTTGATAAATTTATTGGCGTCATAATAGAGTCAAGGCATTACATTTGATTATTTAGTGCAAGAAATAGATAAAAGTGATCTTCACAACAGTAGGTATAATGATTGTAATAATAGAAAAGGGCAATTCATTGATAACAATATACTTAAGCAGATTTGGTTAATGTTGAATAAGTTGAATGGATATCAATTTCTTCATACCTAGAAAGAAGGGAATCATCTAGCAAATTTCCTGGAAAATATAGGGTGTGATCAAGATGTAGAAGAAATCTCATATGATGTTAACAAATGTAACCTTCACCCAAACATGGTTATTAAAATAATAGCAATTGAAAGTGTCAAAGAATGAAGTGGCTTTCTGTGATACTTTGTGCTTTGGAATAGCAAGTTTAAAAGAGGCGAAATGTTTTCAGTTCATACATTGCAATAAAAATTTAAGATGTTAGTGTTGTTCACAGTAACCATTGTCAAAAGCAAATTTCGAAGTATCAAGGTAAGGCAGTTCTAATGGAAATGCAGATGGAGTTTGGTACAAGTGGATATGGAAGTTGGGTGTAAAGTAGTTTGGAACCTGAGGTTACAATTAAGGTGATCTAATATGGGGGTTATGTGTTATGACACGTAGGTAAATAGGGGTGACATATCAGCAGAAGACAGAATTAAATCATGATATGAAACGTTAGTCATTAAAGCAAAACACTACATGTGTAGCTTGTGGGTGAAAAGATTATGTTTGTTTATGGTGCAGTACCAGATTTCATAGTCGTTGTTGTTTGAAGGTTTGCATTTGCAGAGTACCTGTTGGCTAGTTCAAGTCAACAACGGTGCAAAAATGGAGTATTATCCTAGAAATTATAGGGTTTTGTTTCCTGTGCAGCATTGGGAGTGGCCTTTTTCAGGAAGCATAGGGTGTGAGAACTACATTAGACATTTAAGGTCCAATGCTCCAGTGTGTACAAATGCAACAAAAGCATTATTGGTCTAGACATTTTGCAGCCACAATCAAGAAGGTTAATATTTCCATATAACCTTGTCTCAATATTTCTGTCAAACATCATGGATTTGCTTCAGGATTTAGAGCAAGTTCAAACAATTGCATCCAAGGTGGTCAATTCTGTGCCTACAAAATAATGCATTATTGTCAAGCATTCAAGGGTATGATTTGTGGCTTGGTAAAGGGTATGTTAGTGGGCTCTTCCCACAACATTTTATGTTGCATAAAGTAGCTTATCATGCAGTATATGAAGCTTTGCAACTATCCCTTGAGCTCAATACACCTACCTTTCTCAATAGAACTTTATTTAGAAACAGTCTTGAAATAGGAAGGGAATTGACTGAGTGTTGCAAAGAAAAATATCATTACATATCCTTCCTTTTGGTGCATGATTGTTCTTAAAATGCAACACCCAGGAATTCACCACCCAGAATGAAAATTCTAGATATCAATGTCACTGCAAATTCACAGTGTGAAGAAAATGGCAACGAGGATCAGGGAGAAAATATAGTGGGTATTGATCAAATGGAGGAGTAGCAGTAGTAGAAGAAGCATACCATTGGAGGCTTTTTGTTTTTATCTGAATCAACATAACGGTTATAACTAATTACCCTCACCAGTCAAAGCAAAAAAGGTTTTAGTGGCTGCAGGTCCAACTTTTTGGCTAATCTTTGTGCAAGGTTTCTCTAAGCAAAAAAGGGTCATCATCAAGTTGGTGGAGGTATGGCAGAAACAAGTTTTTTGATCATGCAAAAAAGGGTCATCATAAGTTGGTGGAGATCTGCCTGCAGTTTATATAATGCATTTGCAGAAGGCTCTGTTGAAAAGGTTAATATTTTGTATAAGTAAATGTTGTGAGCTTATAAGAGGCTCTGTTAAATAGGTTGATATTTACTATATGTAAATGTACAAAACTTATATGGTTGTGCCTTCATATATGGCAAAACATAGCTATATTGATCATGGAGGAATCGGGTTTTGAATTGTAATCACATTATTATGTAAATAATATATATATAGGCCATTAGCCTTTTGCGTAAAAAAAAACAACTTGTCAATTCATTGGATACAACACAAATGAAATTTGTAACAATGGAATCACCCTTTTGACCACTAGATGAAGTCACCTTATTGGGTCATAGGGTTTTTTCCTCTAGTTTATTATGAATTTGAGGGTTTTCATCCTTGAATTTGACACTCTAAACAACATGTGCTATGAGCAATAAAGATGAGGGTTTTGATGATAGATTCATTAAACTCCTCAAATACATTGCTAACCTTTGATAAAACACCACATATATGTTCAAAAGTGTTTTCACACAAAAAAATGGTTATGATACACAATGGCTTAGGGATTGTAAGGATACAACCACCACAATAAATAAAATGTTGTCATATTCCATCACTCAGGATGCAAGTACCCGAATTAATATAATAAATAAAATATTAATGGTGTTTGCTCAGGCAAGAAAGATCACCTTTGAAGAAGTCATAAAGTAAAAAATACACTAATGGCATCCTGAGGTTGTGCAAAGGGGTAGGTGAGGTGAACCAAGCAACAAGATAGGAAATTCAAAGTTTAGGGGTTGAGGTGTCACATGATGAGTGCCATCAACAAGGAGTAAAGGAGTTAGGGAGAGGCATGCTAATAGAAAGAAGTCTAAAATCCCAACAAAAGGAGTTAGACATGAGAGCTCAGATAAAACGCTTAACACTTAGGAAGATGGGGACAAAAAGGAAAAAAAATTGCTAGTTTTGACTTACGAAAAGAGAAAGGAATGGGTCTCTAGTTCCACGTGAATTTATTTTTAGAAGAGGGCATCACAATTCACCCTTCCCCATATTTCTTTTCCACAAGTAATTCAAATCAAGGTGAGATATCATTTTAGATCCTTCCTAACTAACATCTTCAACATATAGGTTCTTCTAGCAAACCAAGTATTATGTGAGACTTGTTCCTTTCAAGTTTTTCATCCTTCAATATATCACCTTTCAAGCTTCAAATTCAACTTTCCCTCGTCATTTAATGGCAGTAGGTCTACTAAGGGAACAATATGTGGTTCAAGAGCTCTTTTTAGGCTAGAGATATGGAATACATTATGGATCTTGTTGCTTTCTAAAAGTTATAGTACATAGGCCACTTTTCCCATCCTCCTCACAATCTTGTAAGGTCCATAAAACTTTGTTTAAGTCTCTCAACTCCACTTCTTATAAGGTAGGACTACCTATAAGGCTACAACCTTGTATAGCCCATGTCACCAATCTCAAAATATCTCTCTATATGGCTTTGGTCTATATAAAACTTATGTTGTTGCTAAGCTCTTTGAGTGACCTCAAGATCTCCTAGCTTTGATTAATTAAGTCACTAGTTGATGGTACCTTATTGTTTGCGACTATTGTAGAGTAAGAAAAGAGATCCTAGATCCAATAAGTAGATTAACTAGGATCAACTTTTTTACTCCACATTTTAACACAAACTAGGTAGGGTTTGGCAATTGGATAGCTTCCTCAAATGAGATCCAATCTCATAGGGTTTGATTCTTTTGAGTTGCAAAGAGGAAAATTTTGATGTGTATTTTAACAAGTATATTTGACATAAACCCTACATCTAAAAAGATAATTTATTGCACAAATGAAAGTGAAAACTTCCAAAATAATTACAATTTTTTTCATGTTTCTTGTGTTTTGTTACCAATGAAACTTATGTGTTTAACACGCACACATGAAAAGAGGGGCAAAGGTTGTGTTGTCTATGGGCTGGCCTAAGTCAAACCCTGTTTTGGTGTTTTCAACTCCACGTATAACAAATGATGTGCTAGAGAGGGCTTACCCTAGGTTGGGCAGAGGCCAAATAAACTATAATTTACTAAAACAATAAATGATAAGTGATAATGTTACCTTGGTATGAAATCTTTGTCGAAGTGATGTCCACACCATAAATTTCCACCAAAGGTTATTTGATGGATGCTTGAATTTCTTGAAGACTTGCAATAGGTGAGTCCATAAAACATAATAGATTGTTGTAGCTAGCATGTAGAGGATAACTCAATACATCTTCTCTATAAGTGCATCATAATAGCTTCTTGTTCATCCTGTCTTCTTCTCCCTAATGTTTGAATGAGAAGAAAATATGTTTATATATGCATCCCAATTGATAGTTTTGATTATAAGTTGACTTGGGGTTATTTTACAAAACACAAAGCTGACACCAAAAATGTTAGAATTTGAAATAGGTCACCCTTAAGTCAAGGGTGCCCCCACCCCTGACCAAGTGATGTTGCCCCAAATTGTTCAAGATACTGAGGAATTTAATATATTTTAACAATTTGGCCTTAACATGAATAGATTATTAATATAATTAAGTCCATAAGAAAATATGTTGTTAATGTAGTGTAAAATTATTAGGGTTGAGAATTTATGATGTTACATTTATCCCTCACTTTAGCGAGAGTATGATCTTATGTTCATACTCATACTAAAGGAATAAATTCTTTCATCGAAACACTAAAGAGACCATATGACACCAAGTTGATGGATGCACAAGCCCCCAACTTAGGATCCCATCAATCCACAATGTTACTTAGAAAAACATGAAGTAGATATATTACACACAAGACAAGGAAAAAGTCTATCATACATAAAGCACTCAATGAACAATTAATGGAGTACATATAAAAGAATACACAAAACATACATAAAGAAAACATGATGTATACAAGGAATACATGAAGAAAACACATGGAATACACAAAGAAAACACATAAAATACACGAGGAAAACATAATACACACATAAAGAAAACATTTAACACACATATGGAACATAAAACAACAAATGTTAGTACAAAAAAAAAAAAAACCGAGTCAGCAAGGTAAAGAGACCTCAGTATGTATGTTTGTCTCAATTACTAAGAATCATACATTGAATGCACGAAATACACATCTAAAATGCTAAAATGATAAATATAAGTCTCACAAGGATACATAGATGTACTATTTAGCAAGTTGTGTAATGTAGGTGTCCATATAAAATTGATAAATGATAGGGACCATAAGTCTAGCAAGTTATTTTATGCTAGTTTACACATGAGACACATGGCTCTATTGGCTGCCAAGTCATCTTATGCTAGGTGGATATGTAAAAAGTGCTAAATTTCACAAGCTAACAAGCTTGTTATGCTAGGTCTATGGACTATTTGCAAATCACATTTCAGGGTGTATAAAGATTTAACGGTATGGGGTATGAATAAATGCTTAACATCACATGGGACAAAGTGATAACCATGCCTCAGGGGGCATTATAAACAACACCACAACCAAGGGGGTGTGTCAATAAGTCAAAGATCACAAGATACCAATAAAAATGGATAAGGTGATATGTCCCCCTTAAAATCTCAACATACTTGATATGTTGATATTTTAAGGAAAATTAAGGGGAGGGGATCCTTAAGAAGGATGCACACCTCCAAAACTAGTTATCCTTTCCCCCAATTGTATAGGCAAGGAAAACCATGAGAGACTATCGTGTTGCTACCATAGATGAAATTTGGGTTCATGTAGATTGTACCACCATGAATGACGATGAGAAAACACATGGAGCTACAAATGCCACATAATGAGGAGCAACACCATATAAGAGAGCTTATCATTCAGAATGAATAGGTGCATCAACACGTGGGGGAGTGATAGCACTACAGTCAAGAAATTATTGTATTTTATTGCTCGAGGCCTCACATTCATTGGTGGAATGACCATGCACTTGATGATATGCACAAAAAGAGTTATTTTTATTAAACTTCTTATGTGTTGAAGGAGGAAGAGTAATCAAGTGGGATTTTAGAAGCCTCAACAAAATATTCTCTTACTTGGATAAAGGATAAGGAGTAGGAGACAATCCTTTCTCTTATGAATAAAAGCTCGCTTGCTTACCACAAGAAGTTATAAATATAGTAGATGATGGAGTATGGGATGTAGATGAAGGAGAAGGTTGGAAACCTATACCCCTTTTAGCAAGGTGTGGTTTAAGTTTTGCAAGATCCTTAGCTCCTTGTTTTATGTTCTTATCATATCTAATTTTAGAAAGAATTTTAAATCCAAGCTCATAACACTTTTCCAACTCAGATGGAAGAGGAGAAGTTTTATCTAAATGATTATGAGAAAAATTGATTCTTTTGCAAGAATGCAAATCCTTTTTATGTGTTGTAATCTTAGGATTAGATATGTCCAACACACGAGGGATGAAATCTAAAGATCCCCCATCACCATCATAGGATGATGTTTTTGGATTTGTTGATATAGAAGAAGATTGAGAAAATGAAACAAAAGACTCCTTAGGTTTAGATTGTAATATTGTATACTCTCCCACAAAGGAGGGTAAAAAATATAATGAACCCTAATCATCACCAAAACATGTACTTGAAGATGAAGCATTATTTTGATTGTTATTTGCATTTTGAGATGAGGAATGACAAGATTATGTTAAAGCTCTCGAAATAACCTTCAACTTTTTAGACTTTGATGGTGATATTTTATCCTCTCCAATGAAGGTAGGTGTAAACTCTAACAAACTCCAATCATCTCCAAAGAGTGTATTCATAATATAATTATCATTGGAAGTTCAACTTTTGAAGATGGAATCAAAGTACTAAGAGAGTTGGAAATGTTATGTTCAACTTGTAAAAAACTTTTTTTAGCTATTTTGATTGTATATATTGTTTTTAAATGCATACTTAATTGTACGGTGAAGCGTAAATGAGACTTCCTTCATGGCATGAATCAATGGTCTACCAAGAAGAAGTTTATATGGAAGAGAATCTGACATGACATGGATAAGGGTAGCCAAATCACAGGACCCATCTTAATGGGTAGTGTTATTTTTCCTTAGATTTCCTACCAAAATTATCAAAGCTACAAATAAAAAATTATATGGTTTTATGAGAGACTTATCCACAACAATCTTATGTAAAAGGTCAATCCTACAAACATTAAGAATTGATTCATTATCGATGAGAGTACTTCTAACCTCAATTTTATTAATGACCATCATTAGCATGAGAGCATCATATTAATTTTAGACTTGAGGAGGAGGTAATTCATGTTAAGGGAATGTGATATCTAAGTTTTTTGTCTTCATGCTATCTAACAAGGTTGCTACATCATTTAGTTTAATAGAAGGTGGTACCACAATCTTCTACAAAGCCTCTTGGAGCATACCATGGTAGGTAGGTGAAGTTTGAATTAAGTCCCAAAGAAAGATCTTGGTTGGAATATTAAGAAGTTGTTCAACAAGATCATTTCTTTGTCGCTATGTTGAGGGAGATGAGGTGCGGGGGGAAGATATGCTTGAGGAAATAGAATGGAGGTTTGCATTTGCTAAGGTTTTTTGTTGTTTCAAGTATTATATGTGTGAGTAACTACGTGATAATGAGGTTGTTGTGATAATTTTTTGTATATGGTTATGCTTAGTAAGTTATCTTGTTAAGTTTAAGATATGACCGAGAGATTTTTGTTGGTTTGAAGGAGGTCCAATAATGAGAACAAGTTGATTTTGCGGTTGAGGTCTATGAGAAGGAGGATAAATAATCGGTTGTGGTTTTATTGAATCTATCACATTTATTAATATTTGGCATATTGAAGTTTTAGGAGTCTCAAAGGAAAATTTAGATGAGATGAAGTCATAAAGAGCCTCATCTAACATATCAAAATCATCGCTCCTAAAAGGCTTATCAAATTCATGATAGTCTCGTAGAAAGAGATCTGACATGATTGGATTACTTCATTTCCTCCAAGAGATTAGACCTGTTATCAAAAAAAAAATTTGAAACCAAAGATGAAATACATATTAAACTATTCGATTTGTTATGTTTCATTTTCTTAAGGTAGATTATGATCCAACACAAGACCAAGGAAAAATTTCCATAACATAGTCCAAATCTAAGTAGAGAATACAAATACATCTATTTATCAAAAACTGAGCAAAAATGAGCAAGTCAGCTTGGGCGGTACCGCTCTTGACTAGAGATGAAAATTTTTGGATCTTTGAAAGTTGAGATAGGTGTGACAGTATACAAATATATGAGATTGCGATAGTCTAGGTCTGATACTATACAAAATTGATAAATTTGCAATATTCCCAATTTTGTTTCAAAATGTGACCTAATGTAATGAACTAGGGTTTATAATTATTCTAAAATGCTAGTATGTTCAACCAATTCATGCACTAACTCATAAGATTATCAAATTTAACCATATATTTGATGTATTACTGAAATTTAAATGAAACAAGATTTCATTTTTTTTGCAAAAAATAAAGAAACAACACTTCTTTATCAATGTAATAACATTTTTTTTACAAATGTAAAGAGATTCAATTTTGAAACTTTGATTAATAATTCAAATCTAAGGATATGAAATAAAAATCAGAAGATTTTACAAGTGTAGGATGTGTCGGGTTCACCAAAATATAGAGTAGGAAAAGAGATCCTAAATCCAACAAGTAGATTAACTCAGATCAACTTCCTTTTTTGGACTCCATATTCAAACACAAACCAACTAGGGTTTGTGATAGGTCTAGATAATAGTTTATTTTTTGTTGGTTTTATTAGACTTTAAGATACTTTTGAACATACTTCCTAGCAATATTCCATATTATATTATCCTTTTTGTATCCATTATACAAACCTAAGGCCCAAAAGCATGGTGATGGAATTATGGTTTAATATATTAGCATTAAATGGTTTATATGGATATGTGCATGGAAATGTTGATGGAAAGTTATGTTTAATTACAATGGTTATCCTTGTGTACGTATTTTGTGAAACTAACTTGTTTGCAGCAAAAAGAGGAACCATGATGCATAGTTGTTGCAGGATGAACTCGTAGCAAGAGGGGCATTAAATATTGGAATAGGGGATACTACAAAAACAATTGAACGTGGTGGTTGTTGGTCGAAGGAATTTAATGAAGATAAAACACACGTTATCATAAACAGTTAATAAATGTTAAAGAAGAGGTCTTTTCTACTATGGAACCTTGACAAATGGGCGTATGATTGAATGTAATTTGTTTTGACAAGGTTCTCTTTCTTTTAAGTTATAGGTTGAATAATTCCAAATCTTGAATCTATGCTCTAGATATCTGGAAGTGGAATTAATGATTTTGGTTTAAGTTGTTGCTTTCAGTAAAGATTCCCTCAATTTGTATATAACTGTTGGTTGAGTTTGTAGTTTAGTTAGTTGATTGTTCATAGTTTATACTATTTGTCACTTTCCAATTGAAACATGAATCTACAGAATGGTTAAATTCAGTCTGTGTAAGAGTGTTTTGTAATCTCTCATCTTATGCAATAAATGGAAATCAATTCATGAGATGTGTGAAATCTATTAGTTAGATTGGGTTTAGTTAAGTGGGAATAGTTACTTGAGAAATCCACTCAAGGTATTGTTCTTCACTTCATCTTTCGGTTATTCATTTTTGTTGATAGTTAATATTAGTTTACTGTTGTTCATGAATTGTATGAAAGATAATTAAGATTTCATTTCTTGCTTATTACAAGTGAATGCTTAGGAATATGCATTTAATAATTATCAGTAATATTCCAGAGGACAGTTTAGTTGAGTCAGTAATCTTAATTAGGTTTTATGTTAACATAGTGTCATTTTATTAGCAACAGTTCAATTACAACTTTTACTGTAGGTACCCATAACAACTAAGTTTTAGTTATACTTTTGTTATTTTATAGTTTTTATGAATTTCTAGCAACTAGAATAACTTTAGAAGGATAGTTTAGGTAGTTTGAGTCCATGAAGGCATATATAATGTTGCACCATCATAAGCTTACACATATTGGTTGATGATTTAATGTAGTCTTAAGCAGTGTCAAGTGGATTGTTCAGTTAGTCAACCCTATGAATTGAGTTACTTTCACCAGGTTTATAAAAAATTAGCTTAGACTCTACATCTATTGTCAAGTACTTTAGAGTGTTTGGAAGCAAATTCTATATTAGAAGAGATGATGAAAACTTAGGAAAGTTTGATGCAAGGTCTAATGAAGGTATCTTCCTTGGATATTCTACTAAAAAACAATATTACAAATGTTACAACAAAAGGATAATAAGGATCTATGAAAGTGTAAGTGTCAAGGTTGATGATCTTAGTAATTCAGTAGTGATAGATGGATATGGATCAGATGACCTTGCTTGTAGAGAATAAGAAGAAAAATCTAAGGAAAGACAAGTGCAAAATGAACAAGAACAAGCTCCAGAAAAGACCCCTAAGACCCCTAAGTATGTGTAGAGAAATCATTCTGAAGAACAGATCTGTCGAGACAAAAGTAAAGGTGTGTTCATAAGAAGAGCTATTGAAGCGAAGGTAAATCCGTGTTTACTTTCTAAAGTTGAATCTAAAACAATGAGTGAGGCATGAAAAGATGATTATTGGATGAAAGCAATGGAAGAACTTATGTAAATTAAGGAGAATTAGACTTGGGAACTTGTTCCTAGAGTTGAAAACAAGAATATAATTGGAACTAGGTGGGTATTAAAAAACAAGCTGAATGAGAATGGAGAAGTGGTAAGAAACAAGGCAAGCCTTGTGTGTAAGGGCTATGCACAAGTTGAAGGAACAAACTTTGAGGAGACACTTGCATTGGTGGCTAGAATGGAAGCAATCAAGATGTTTTTGGCATTTGTAGCACATAAGGACTTTAAAGTTTATTAGATGGATGTGAAGCTTGAATGGAGAATTGGAAGAAGAAATTTACATGGAACAATTGAAAGGATTTTAGTTATCAGATAAACCTAATATGGTTTACAGATTAAAGAAGGCATTATATGGATTGAAGCAAGCTCCTAGAGCTTGGTATGCAAGGTTGGACACATATTTGATACAATAAGGATTCAATAAAGGAACCACATATAAGTAAATCTTTACTTTAAGGTTGAAAAAATCAAATCTCGATAGCAGTTGTATATGTTGATGACATAATTTTTGGAGGCAATGAAGTTATGTGCAGGAAGTTTACAGAAGAGATACAAAAAGAGTTTGACATGTCTATGTTTGGGGAGATGAATTTCTTCCTTGGGCTACAAATTCAAATAGATAAAGGCATATTCATTTCACAATCAATGTAAAACAAATGTTGAATTTTTTGGAATGGAAGACTCCAAACCAGTATGTGCTCATATGGTTATTGGTTGTAAACTAAGTAAGGATGACGAATCCCCTAAGGCTTATCAGAGCAAGTATAGATCTATGATTGGTGGACTGCTATACCTAACTGCTACTAGATCGGATATCATGTATGCAGTTTGTCTTGTGGCTAGATTTCAAGAAGATCCAAGAGAGTCACATGTTGCAGTAGTGAAGAGGATATTCAAATATTTTAAGGGCACTCCAAATTATGGATTGTGGTATCCTAAGGATATTGATTTCATATTGAGTGCTTACACATATGCAAATTGGGTTGGTTGTGTGGATGATAGCAAAAGTACAAGTGGTGGTACATTCTTTCTTGGATGTAGATTGACATTATGGCTAAGTAAGAAATAAGATTCAATTTATTTATCTACTGTAGAGGTCGAGTACATTGCAACAACATCTTGCTAGACACAAGTGTTGTGTATGAGGCAAATATTGAAGGATATCAAAGTGGTGTATAATGAGCCTATTTCCATCTTTTTTGATAATACAAGTGCAATCAATATTTAAAAGAACCTAGTGATGCATTCAAGGACAACACATATTTTAATCAAATATCACTTTCTAAGGGAGAAGGTTGTGGAGAATGAAGTGAAGCTTGAATATGTACCTACAAATGATCAAATTGTTGATATATTTACTAAGGCTCTTCTTAAGGATACTTTTGTGTATCTCCAAGAGAATTTGGGGGTTATTGCACCTCCTTTGAACTAGATGCATTTAGAGTTGCATAATTCTAATGGATCTATGAATTCATTCTCTATTTGGACTAATGTTGGTGGCCATCTCTTAGGTGGAGTAGGTAGTGACATTTTTAGAGTATGGAGTGAGTATTTTCATTTTGTAGAGGTTGATTATTTGGTTGGTGTATACTCCTAAGGGGGGTATTTAGAGCAATAGAAAGTATCTTGGTTCAATGTCAAAGGGGGAGAAGGATGCAAAACATTTTATCCTTTGCCATTTATGTCAAAGGGGGAGAGATAGTCATGTGAAAAAGTCTATCTATACAAAGAGAGAGTAACATGAAAAATTCTATCTATATGGAGAGAGAGTCATGTGAAAAAGTATATCTATATAGGGGGAGAGTGAAGCATGTGAAAAAGAAAAAAATTGAAAGCATGAGAGAATCTTGTAAGGAGAAATGTTGTATAGGTTGTCTAATCTGAAAATAAAGGAGAGTGTGTATGTTGTCTTTGATGGTTTTTCACATCTTGTGTTGCTATCAATGACAAAGGGGGAGATTGTTGCAAGTATGAAGGTGTTGTCATTGATGTCAACAAGCTTGTGTTGTCATTTGTGTCAATTATGTAGTGGTTGAGAGAGATTGTTGCTTTGATTAGTTGCATTATGTTGTCATTAGTTAAGTTATTGGTGATAACCTCTAGTGTTACTTTGATTAGCTTTTGGTTATGATTATGGTTATGATAAAGATGTTGAGGATATTGAGAAAATTGATAAAAAGAGGAAACATGATGTTACAAAGGTGTTCTGGTTTTGCTTTGCATTTCTTCTAGGTTGAAGATCTGCTTGTGTGGTTTGGATATGTTGGTTAGAGGTGTTCATAGTTTCCTTATCCAAAATTTAGGCTTCTAGATCGATGTGCAGAAGAATTTATGTTCACCATTGTGTGAATTAGATTTGTAGTGTTGTATGGGAGAATTTATTTTTGCTCCACATTTCTCCATAGTTGTACTTCAAGTGTTGCAATTTTGAATATAAGTTGATGACATTGGTGTCTTTCCTATGTCAAGAGGATTCATGGTTTGGCATTATAGAAGTTGGTTTTTAGAGTTACAATGTTTAGTAAAGTGGTATAAGCGTACAAGCCATGCACATTTTGAAGGTGCAATTGGTGTGAAGGATTCGTTGGATCTTAGGTGGTTTGTGGATTACTCTAGATTTTCTAGAAGCATGGTGTGTGGTTTTCAATTCATCCTTGGAATTGAGGAGGCATGTACCTCAAAGTTTAATGGTGTTTGCATGAGTAATGAACGACCTAGTGTTTACACTACATTTGAAGATGATTAAGTATCGATGAAGGTGTGGCATGGCATATTAGTGTTGATTTGGGCCCCAATTAAGTTTTTTATTAGTCCACTTTCATTCCTATCCACAGTGGGAATGCTTAATGCTAACCTATTTTGAATTTGTAAAGTGTAAAGTGTGTGTAGTTGACTTGAACATTCTTTTTAAGTTGTGGATGGTATAAATGCAAGGTGAGTTGATGCTAGATGAAGTGTGGAATAGAGTTTAGTGTTGTGATGAGAAATTAAGTGCAAAGATGTGAAATGTAGTGCGAGATATAATGCAAGATTGTTGAATGCAATAAGCTGAAGGTATATTGATCTCTTAAAGGATGTGAGTTTTGTTTAAGCTCTTATGGTGGATTCTTTGTTACATTGAGATCATGTTCTCTGTGTAACATTCCATCTTCTTTCTTCTTTCTATTCCTACAATGAGCTTGGGTTTTGAGCCTTTTTGGACAGTGTGTCCTATTCTGGTGGTGAGCCTTTATACTAGTTTCACAATTACTTATATTGTGAGCTAATACTCACCATGGTTTTTCCCTCCTAGGTTTTTCCACGTAAATTTGGTGTTCTCTTGTGTATGATGTTGTTATTTCAATTTCTGTTATCTGTATTCCATGATTAAACATTATAACAGATTAAGGGTTTAATGAATGCATTTGGATTTGATTACTATTGAGTCTTTTGATGTTTTAATTAGATAAAAATAGTTCACCCCCCTCTCAGTTGTCTTGTTCATTCAATGGTCATCATGTAACAAGTGTCCCCTTCACATGTCTAACTACTCATCTAGATTCATTGAATCTAGATACTTCCCAAAATTCAAACTAACTTTCCATCTCATATATCCATTTCATATCACACCTCTTAATCCTATCCATTCATATAAGGATGTTTCCCAAATCCTAAACCTAAACCTAACCCCTTTCCTATTGGAAATTGAGAGGTTGTCATTGATGTCAAAAGATAATGGAATTTTGATTTTTGCTAGTATTTAGTTGCTCTGATAATCAAAGTCTGTTAATTTGGTATTTTGATTTGGATTATCTTATTTTGTAAGATCTACTCAGAAGTTGATAGTATGTTCTATCTTGACATCATTTGCATCCACTGACATGGTTTCATCTAACTAGGTTGTATGGTTGGAAAGGTACAGTAACTAGTAGGTTGGGAAACAGTGTTATACTTATACACTGGCTCTGTACGTTGATTTTTTGGTCTAGATTCTATCTCAGAAAAAGATATCACTACAGGACTTTGTACATAGGTTTGAGCCTACAAGATGCATTCTACATTGGATTTTCATAATGATATGCAAAGGCATTTGGAAGATATGAATGACAGTATTCTGATCCATAGACTACAATGAGTTTTCATACAATACACTGATGTGGGAGATTCCACATTTTCTCATATTTGATTATCATACCACGTGGTGTTGAAGATAAGTAATTCGATGTCATCTAATGGAGAATTCAATGTATTAACAAGTTTTTGTGTTGCACATTTGATGGATTGCATATATTTTTGGATTTTTGGTCTAACTATGGCTGACCTAATTATATATTGATATAGAGGTGTGCTACAAATGATAATAGGATCTATCTTAGGTCCGTGCCGATTAGTTATATGCGAAGATGAATATATCTTGAGGACAATGCTGAAAAAGTTAGTTTTTTTATTTGAAATAAGGTTTCTCTAATTAGTCCAACCTAATTAGTGAACATGGATATATATATGTATATATGTAAGAAATGTTTTTGAGGAGAAGGTGTGTGTGTGGAAGAGAAGGAAGTAAGTGTGAGATTCATGAAGATAGAGAAGAGAGTGTTCGAAATTGTATAAGATGAGCAGAGAGGTGTGTTATTTATGTATTGTGCTTCACCAGAATTGAAATACAATACAAGGAAGGTGCATTCTTTATCAGTTCATACTCTTGGCAGTGAGCCATACCATTTTGTATCTTGGTAGTGAACCATATTATTTTTGTACTTCGGCTGCAATCCCTTTAAGGATAGTGAGTCCTAGCAGTGAGCCATTGTAATATTCTATAAATGGATATATTATATTTCAAACTAATCCTCACCGTGGTTTTTCCCATTTTGGGTTTTCCACATAAAAATATTGGTGTTCATGTGTGTTGATGCATTGCCTTGATTCCATGTTTTCTCTTATTGATTCATTTAGATTTGTGATAGTATTTAGATGGATTTTATGTGAATATTTTTATGGAATATTGAATCACCCCCCACTTAGTATTCTAGATGTTCAACAATTGGTATCAGAGCTTGGTTCCTCTAAAGAAGTCTAACAACTTGGGGAAGGTCCTAAAATTTGAATTTATGGAAGACAAAAGATTTCTTATTCCTCCATAAGTGATCTTTGTTGAACATACAAAAGAAAATGAAGATTTGAAGGATAGATTGAAGGAAGCAAATGAGTGTATTAAGAATCTGAGGGAAAGATATGGAGAAGTCAATAATCAGTTAAAGAAACTAGATAAGGACATCATTGGACAAAGAAAATAATTGGAAGAAAAGAGAAATATTGAAGATTGTTAGAAAGTTGAAATTCAAAGGAAGATGAATGAACTTACAAAGCTTGAGCAAGAAGTGGTAATTCTAAAGTCAGATATGGAGAAGGAAAAAATATATGAGGAGAAATTTGTGACAATCTCTACACTGTTGGACAAATTGATTGTAGGTCAGAAGTTCTCTATGGATGAAAATAGTTTGGGATTTGAGAAAGGTCAAACTTCAAAGGAAAATCAATCTTCTAACATGAAGACTCAAAGTAATAGTGGACATACTAGAAGGATTCCTATCAAACAACCTAATGCTCAAAGGTATTTATCTTTTAATGGTGTATGTTATTCTTGCAATGAGTTTGGACATGGGGAAAAATATTGTGAAAATAAAGAAAAATAGAATAATGGAATGGATGAAAATACCTTATCATTCTTTAGTAAATGTTTTGAATGCAAGAGAATTGAACACAAATTTAAATATTGCAAAAATTGGAAGTTAAATAAGATGATTTATCCATTCAAAGGCCACTGTTATCATTGTAACTCATTTGGACATAAGGCTAACCAGTGCAAATATAGATTAAATAAGGGAAAATTTGGATGGAAGAAAGTTGTTTTCTATAATTGCAGCAATGCGAAACATTTTTCCAAAGACTCTAGAAGTAGAAATATGAGAAGTAACAATCCAGTAAAGAGATATGAAACAATCATTAAGTTTGATCCAATAGAAGTTAAGAAGGATATGGAAAGGATATGGAGAAAGGAAGGAGAATTTTGAAAACAAGCAGAATTAGAAGCATTAGTTTCTATGTCGTTCTCTGGTGTAGATACTCCCGTCAAAAATTAATTTGGACATTGACTAAGGGGGAGCAATAATCAAAAAATTTATTAACCCCTCTTTCGATATATGATGTCATATCATGAAAGAAGTGCATTTATTAAGGTTATGAATTCAAGAATTCATGTGAAAGGAATTTGTAGACACACATGTGTGAAGAATGAATTCCGTAGAGTTTGAAAGGATGAAAGTTTACACAAATTTCGAGGTGATCTACTTGTGATTTGAAGCATTTATTGCAAAAACATTTGGGATGAAAGAAAGAAATTCAGATATGTTAAGTAAAATGCATTCGATGAAAAATATTTGTAAAAGAGGAGAAGCATGGAGAGAAAGCTTGAAGAAACTAGAGCAATTTCATATAGCAAAAAATTCAGAATTTGGCTTTGGTTGGAAAGGAAGAGGTAAGTCACTATTGCTATACACTATTTCATTTGAATTATTTGTTGAATTTTGTTGAATGCGATGGATATGCCTTGAATCATAAACAATTCAGAGAGACCAAAACCAAAGCTCAAATTGTACCCTATTAAAACCTTGGAACTTGATCCTTTGGGTGATTTTTTAGATATTCCTCTGGGTGTTATACCGATTGAAGATGTTGGAATATACATTCATCGAAAATTGGAAGAATCTACCTACGGAAAGGCTCACATGTTGTGGGTTGAAGAATTAATTGAAAATGATCTTACTCTAAAACCAAACTATAATGTACTTTCAAAAATAAAATTGGATGTATGGAACAATTTTTTGAACTTTAGTAATGAAGAAAGATGTATCAGAATGACTCTTTGCAGATTTCATGGTGATTATGTGTCGATTGATGAATCATATATGATATCTAGAGATGTAATTAGGGAAGTTATTGGATTATCATCCTCCATATTGACTCCTGAATGCAATTTTGATAGGGGAAATTTTTTAATAAGGAACACACGTGCTGGAATCCCAAACTCGACAGTTCAGTATGCAAATCTAGTTATTTCATAATTGATTCTTGGTAATAATGATGTCTCCACTGCTGCAATTGATCTTGCATTGGATATGGTTGAGAATAGAACAAAATATGACCTCTATGAGTTGCTCCGACAACAACTTTTAGAGAATATAAGAGATATCAAGAAGAAGAAAGATACATTCATATATGGTACATTAGTTTTATGTTTGATTTTCTATTTTATGAAGGAGATTCTTGGATTAGGTGAAGTTAGTTGAGAGAATAATATTTTGGTCTCTCATTAGATTGAGGTACTTATGAGAAATATTGGAGACTTGGATGCACAAGGAGATGGCCTTGGTGCATTCTTTGGAAAGCTTGAAAGAAAAATGAACAAAAGAAAGAGAGTTCCAAGAGAATTGGTTACAAAATATAAGAATGATATAACCTTTTTGGTAACCATTGATAGTTGTATTATCAAGGTAGTTGAACCAAGGAATTCATGGATACTTGAGTTTGGATATGAGATTGAGAAGGACTATGTTGCTAGTTACATTGAATTGTTGATTAATAGCCCTTGGGACCCAACAGACCTAGGTTTGGAACCTACAATGAAGTAGCTAAAAATCTTGAAGAATTTGAGTTAGTCTCTGGTAATTCAATGTCTGCCCTCAGAGAAAAGATGAAAGTCACTAAGGTTCATGCACTAGTTGCTTAGGTGGAACCTACTCCAAGAATACTTAAGCAACTAGCAAGAAGGACACAATTTTAGGTAGCTCCTAGTGCAATCACTAGTTCTTCACAGTCCACTAAAGAAAGCACAAATGTATTAACTGATAGATTCAATGAATTAAAGAGCAAAGAAGCAAGTGACATGGTCTCTTGGGTTGAAGATAAAATATTGTTGGAAATTGTAGAGAAGTGTAAATCTACTCACAATATGGTACTTGAAAACTCAAGGATGTTCAAGAGTGTGAGAAAGAGGTCAAGAGTCTATTCACATTCAGTTGGACTTGGCCTAATGCAATTCAAAGACACAAGGATGTTGAGAATACAATCAAAACCCAGATTAAGTTTGCATCTAGCACATTTGATCTTGCTCTTGTTTTGGATGATCAAACTTGGTATGGTTTGAAAAAACTGCATGAGGAATACCTCGTATCGCATAAAGGAAAAGGAGTGATGATTGAACAGTATGGGATGCCCAGAGATTTGATCAAGATTAAGTGTACACATATCTATTATGTTCTTTCGATAGCTGATAGGATTCTGAAATCTAACATTACTCCTGAAACTATGGTTGAAGGAAAAGATGTCTTAATTGATTTCAATTATCTATGCAGTGCATTGTTAGAGGCAAAAAGGATTTGGAATGAGGGTAGATCCTCATGAACAAGGATCCTTTGCAAGCCTCAAGGAACAACCGCCTCTGGTTGATCATTCATCATCACTATTTTGGAATTTACTCCTTAGGGGGAGTATTCAGGTACACAAAGGAACTATTAAAGCACTAAATTTCTTTTCCTTTTCAATTGATGTCAAAGGGGGAGAGAGAGGTATCATGTGAAAATAGAGAGAAAATTGAAAAATTTTGTGAATAAGTTTTTTGAAAAATTGGGAAAAGGTATTTTGATGGTTTTCACATTGTATATTGTCATCAATGACAAAGGGGGAGATTGTTGGAAATTGAGAGGTTGGAATTGATGTCAATAGATAATAAAATTTTGATGTTTGTTAGTATTCAGTTGCTCTAGTAATGGAAGTCTATTAATCTGGTATTTTGATCTAAATTATCTTATTTTGTAAGATCTGCTCAAAAGTTGATAGTATGTTCAATTTTGACATCAATTGTATCCACTGACATGGTTTTAGCTAACTAGGTTGTATGGTTGGAAAGGTACAGTAACTAGTAGGTTGGGAAATAGTGTTATACATGTACACTGGCTCTATACGTCAGTTTTTTGGTCTAGATTCTATCTCAAAAAAAGATATCACTATAACACTTTGTACACAGGTTTGAGCCTACAAGATGCATTCTACATTGGAGTTTCATAGTGATATTCAAAGGCATTTGGGAGATATGAATGGCAGTAATTTGATCTATAGACTATAGTGAGTTTTCATACAGTACACTAATGTGGGATATTCTGTATTTTCTCATATTTGATTATCATACCATGTAGTGTTGTAGATAAGTAGTTCAATGTCGTATGAGGGAGAATTCAAAGTGTTAACAATTTTTTGTGTTGCACATTTGATGGATTGCATATATGTTTGGAGTTTTGGTCTAACTTTGGCCGACCTAATTATATATTAATATTGAGATGTGCTATGAATGATAATGGGATCTATCTTAGGTCCACACCAACTAGTTATATGTGAAGATGAATATATCTTGAGGACAATTCCGAAAGAGTTAGTTTTTTATTTGAAATAAGGTTTTTCTAATTAGGCCGACCTAATTAGTGAACATGGATGTATATGTATATGTGTAAGACATTTTTGTAAGGAGGAGAAGGTGTGTGTGTGGAAGAGGAGGTAAGTGCAATATTCATGAAGATAGAGAAGAGAGTGTGCAAAATTGTATAAGATGAGTAGAGAGGTGTGTTATTTATGTATTGTGCTTCACCGGAACTGAACTACAACACAAGGAGGGTGCATTCTTTATTAGTTCATACTCTTGGTAGTGAGCCATACCATTTTGTATCTTGGTAGTGAGCCATATCATTTTTTTTACTTCGAGTGTGATCCCTTTAAGGATAATGAGTCCTAACAGTGAGCCATTGTAATAGTCTATATCTAGATATATTATATTATGAGCTAATCCTCACCGTGGTTTTTCCCATTTTGGGTTTTCCACTTAAAAATATTGGTTTTCATGTGTGTTGATGCATTGTCTTGATTCCATGTTTTCTCCTGTTGATTCAGTCAGATTTGTGATAGTATTTAGATGGATTTTATGTGAATGGTTTTATGGAATACTGATTGACCCCCCCTCTCAATATTTGAGATGTTTAACATATCCTTCATGTGACACTTGTCATATTACTATAACTTTGAACCAAAGCCTAATCCTCATTAAATCCTAGCCATCCATTAACCAATACATCTTGGACCTTGGTTTCTCTCATTGAAATTATATAAATGAAAGGCCTTCCATCCCATTTGTATCAGTATTCCATATTAATATCCTTATACCACCCAAATTTCTATTAATCTCTTCTCATGTTCATGTTATGATGTTGCATTTTCTATCTACTTCTTCCATAGCCTAGCTTATCTTCATCATATCCTCATTTTATTAATTTGATCATTCGTCATTTCAATCCTATCATTAGGTTATTGGTTTTATAAGCAATCACATTCCTCCATCAACACATGAAAAAAGTAAATACAATGGAGCTAGGTTGCACTATACTTCAGCTCTATCTCAGGAGAGAAAAAGGTTTTAGGTTTAGGTATTGTTTGTGTATTAAATTATATTCCTTTTTCTTTAGCTTTATTCATTTTCTTATCCTCATTTTGGCAATGCCCAATGGGACTCATGTCCTTGTTTTGACCTCTTTTGTGATTTTTGATCAAGTTCTTAGTTTTAGGTTTTGATTCTCAAATTTGTGATTCATTGCTTTTATTTGACAAAACCACACCCGCATTTCTAATTTTAGCACTTTTGTTATGAGAAATGACACCTATGTTTCACATAACTGTACCAAGATTTCATAGAGCCATGCTTGTGTTTCATAAATTCATGCCTATGTTTCACATAACCACAATTGCATTCTACTTATATTTTAGTTGTTTTTAGCATTAACCCTTGCTATTTTCTGTTACTTTATGAATTTTCCTAACATTTTTCTTGTAGATTTTTGCTAATCTATTTTTTGTGTGTTTTATATTTACCTAATATTCCATTTTGTTAGAAATTAGGAGTAGTCATTAGTTTTTCCTTTAGATCTAGGGTTTTTGTAGAAGCACACTTATATTTCAGCTTCTAGCACCTCTATTCCATATTTATGTGCCTTCATTTTGACTTTCAATGCCTACATTTTAGAAATTCATGCCTACATTCCAAATTTGTGTGCCTATATTATGACTTTTCATGCCTTTGTTTGACTTTTTGTGCTTCTTCTTAACAAATATGCGACTTTGTATAGGTATAATTTTTTGTTTTCTATCTTTTTGTGCTTTTGTTCTATCAAAGGGTACCTCTCTTTGGTCTTATGAACAATATTTTTATTTGGTCATTTTTCATCTAACTCTTGTTGTGTAACTTGAAATTGCTTGTCAAAGTAAAAAATCATCAAACTACTAACATATTTCTTGCAGATTCACTTGTCTAAGGCTTTCTTTTTTCCCTTAATCTAGGAATATTTCTTTTCTTAAGGTTAATAAACATTTTTTGATGTGTCTTTGAGTGAGTGGTGTGTATTCTCTCCTCTTGCCCTTTTGTGTGATCTTGAGGATCTAAAACATCACCTTTTTTTTGTCATCCCCTTGTACTTTGTGTGATATTGGGTGACCAAAAACACTTGGATCATTCCTTTTAGGAGGCATTTCTAGGGATTTCATCATCCTAGGGGACTAACTCAACTCTTGTGTTTTGAGGGAGTATAAAAAGTGGGAGGTGAATTGAAAGATACCTCTTGGAAGTGGAATATTGTCAATCTAGGCTAAGCCTCCAAGAACTTCATACCTTGGAGAAGTGAAGGTGGAGAGTGGGTTACGCTCTCCTATTGAATGTTTTGAATTCTTCTCTTTCTATGAATTGGGCCTCATATACCTTGAGGTAGTTAGAGGACTCCCTAACAACCTTATTCATCCTAGTTTAGGACATTTTGGCCATTGCTTAGTGTGGTATAAGCTACAATATCATGCATGAAGTTACTCACCATGTATCTACTTGAGTAGAGATAAAAGCTCTTTGGGAAAGGTCTTAGGACCTCCAAAGAAAGGGAAAAGGTGAGCCCTTGTACCACTAGATCCCTATCTATTGACTCTTGAAAGATAAGTGCCTTGCACTAATCTTGAGGTATTAGTCTTTGGTTGGTGGGCCCAAACTAAGTTAACACTCCCACTTGAATAATTATAGGATTGTGCAAGTGCTTGGTGTGTCTTCTTGTGCTAAAATAGTGCATGCATATCTTTTGATTCCTCCTAACCACTTTATTTATTTGTGTGCTTTCAAACATCCCTCCTAGTCAAGCAAGCAAACCCTTCATCCTAATCCAAACATTCTCTCAATCTTATCATCCAAATCCATTTATCCAATATGTTATTCATCCAAATCATCTAAACCCATCTATCCTCCTTTTGATCTTATCCCCTATCCATCCATCTTCTAAATCCCTTGAACATAATATCTCAACCATTAAAACCTTTTTAATCCAATCTTCTATCCAACCTAGTTCTTCATCCACCTTTTCACCTCAAATCTATTTTCATCCTCTATCTTCATCCTTGGTTCCCATTCTTCTAATCCCCAATCCATTTCTAATTTCATCATCCTAATTTCCATCCTTATCCAAAATAAATCCCAAAATTCCCTCTTCCAATCAATCCTCTACTATGTCTAACCATCTGATCTATCATCCATCCAATCTAATTTATTCTAATCCACCCTCATTCATTCCAACCCAAACCAACATCATGAACCCATATCCTAACCCAATAAGACCAAAAATCACAATCAAGGTCAACCCCAATTACATTTATGATGATGATGAGGATAGCCTTGTTGACCAACTTGAATATGATCCCTATGATGGTAATGGGAATCTTATGGACAAAGATGAGCTCTCCCTATCCACCACTATTGATTTTATCATTACCGAATACTTCAATAATGATAAAGATGCCACGATTAGATAATTCCTTAGTATTGGTGTTAAACTTCCATCCTCCCCACCTCTATTTGATCCCAAACCAATTCCTATTACTTATCCTTACCATTCCTTTGACAAGGGAAACTAAGCATCTATCCAAAATTCCCCTCCAACTACGTCCACATCACAAATCCCCATATCTAACTCATTCTAAAGATCCTCATCCTCATCCTTAATTTACCAACCCATGGAAGCTTCCAATTATTATTCCACTTGTTCATCTCCCACACTCTTACAATCCACATCACCCCAATATTAAAAATTCACTCCTAAAACCCTCCAAGGACTAAAAGAAAAAAAATCATTACAAATTGATAGATTAGACTTGGATTGTTTGAATCTAATAGTTTATGGTTGTTTATGATTCTTTCTTTATTTGCATGATTTATGGTCATACAATTATTATGAGAAGCCACATATTAATATGTGTTATTTTTGTCCTAGGAAGAGAGAGAGAGAGAGATAATGGTTTTCTCTATTTTTCTAGCTCAAAGTGGTTTTCTCGTGCTAAAGTTGAATAGAAAATTGCAAACACTAGTCATTTTATGTATGCTAGGGTGTATAATGGGGTTTTTTCAAATTGGTCCCCATGGAATTAAAATAATAACAATAATTCATTTGGTTTGGGAGGTTTATGATAGAGGAAGGCTCTTTATACCACTTAGGACTCCCAAGCCATCCAAATTACACTAGTTGAACAAGGACTCTTAAGAGATATAAGAACTTAAATATGGAAAAATTCAATGAGATGATATAGACACTAAAATATATAGATTTGTATCATTTTTTCCTAAATTTGGGTAGTCATTTCCTCTAAATAAAATCTCTTTGTTTCATCTAACTCAAATTAGTTTACTTGTACTAGCATTGAATCAAAAGTTACAAAGAGTGGCAATTTTGTGTAGTGCTAAGATGTAGAATGAATAAATTTAGTGTTAAAATGTCTTATTTAGTTGGGTTTATTATGGAGGAGGCCCTATTCCTCCATTTAGGGCTTCCAAAATATTTGGGCTACACTACTTAGAGGAGTTCTCTTAAGAGACCTAAGAGTCTAAATATGAAAAACTTTGAAGAGATGA
>VDFB02009609.1:0-38522 GCA_007258455.2 Sequoia sempervirens | reverse complement strand
AGCACATTGCTGTGCTTCGGTCACGCGTTGTTTCAGTTTCGATGGGGCCAGATGATCCCCTCGTGTGTCGATATAGAGGTGGTGTGTCCTTCACACACACCGATGAGCATGGGATCCCCTACTAGAGGAGGGTCTTGGATGAGATGTAGGTTTTTACCTGGCAACCCTACCTTGGTCGGCCCGGATGGGCCAACAATGCCGATCGGATTTTCTACTGCCGCCAGGATCGCTTTATGTAGGGGCGGGAGCACACTATGCTTGAGAGATACCTGCCTGGGCGCATGCAGCGTCAGTTCGGGGAGTCGCAGGATCGACCAGATGACGACTACATAACCGTCTTCACCGCACTTACGACACGTGTTTCATGTGGGCGTGACATTCCTACCGTAGGCGTTGACAACTTCGCATAGTTGGTAGCCTGCCCATGGGCCTTAGCGATCGTGGGCTGGGGTAGATCCGTGCACCACCCGTGCCCATGTGGATTGGTTCCTCGACCCTCCCTCTTCTGCTGATCTATCTCCAAAGTGTAGTTCCGCATCGGCGTAAAGTCGAGGTAGAGGGGAGGACGAGGACAAAGAGTCGAGATTCAACAGACCCGCCGGTTGTGCCCAAATTCCACTGGATCATGTATAAAATAATACGTAGGACCGCCAGCCAGTGCCACCGGCACCCCACCGCCCACAGCGAGGTTGAGGATCACCTCATGTGCAACCCTCGGCAGCTGGCGGTATAGCCACCGTAAGTGCATATGGGGATGCTCGAGATGCACGGATTATAATAGCCATGTGCCCACGTCCAAGCCGCGAATGCCAGAGAGACCGCGAGGGCCAAGAGAGAGTAGCCAGGGGTCGGGGAGGGATCAGATCGCATAAAGAGAGACACAGTCATAGGCAGCCAGCTGCAGCCAGGCCGGTGACAATAAATGAGAAGCGGCCATGTTCCTCCCGTGGTATAGTGTTGAATTTGATCCTACGCCAGGATGTCAGTCCGGAGGCGAAAGTATTATCGGCTTTAATAATGCAGGCCATACTCCAGAGTAGAGCCGGGTCCCCGAAAGGGATTCAAGTGGCCAACCATAAATCACAACGTAGGGTCACTATGGATAGGTGAGGGCAACATTCATAGGGACAAAGCTTGATCGAGATGATATGATACTTTTTGTGCCCTATGGGCTCATTTTTGATAGCCTAATGGGCCTTTTGTACTGATTGACATACATGTACAGTGATCCGATTTATTCTTTGTACTATGATAGTTGTGTTATTGATGTTATATATATATATATATGAGCTGATGATGATTTTGATGTGATGTGATGTGTTCTCTTTATTCATGCATGTATGGTTCTACTTCTATATGTTATGGATTCATTTATTTCTAATGATATATGCATTATGATTATGACTAACAAATCTATATTATGTCGCCTTATGATATGGAGATGTATTTATGTGATGTGCAATGATGTTGTCTATATGATGATCTATTTATGTTGATGCAAATGGGATAATCTAATATGTGATATGGATTGTAATATGTAAAATGATATGATCTATGGTGTACTTGCGAAATGATATGTGACTTATATAAATGATTATGGATGTATATACACTTTGTTTGTAATGAATTTTGTATGTTCATGCTTATGTGGAATGATTTATGCAATGAATGATTTATGATGTTATTTATGAGATGATATGGATGATGTAACTTGAATGCGATGGTCGTGATATGATGCACAATGAGATGGTGTAATACACATGAGATGGTTTTATGGGATGCTTAGAATAATAAATGTTATTATCCTAAACATATTAAATGATGATGCAATGTATGTGATGCTTTTAATAGGATGCAATGATATGTTAATGCAAAGTGATATGATGATACACAATGTAATATGAATGTAATGTGGTGAGATGATGTCATGATGTTATGTAAGTATGTATGCAAAATGAATTAAATGCTTATATACCTATTGTTTATGATTATGCAAAAATGATTATGAAATGCTTCTGTAGATGTTATGCGATGATTTATGTGATAGATGTAATGTGATGCAATGTAATGGATGAAATGTAATGAAATGAATGCTTATGATAACATGTTTAGATGATAATGGAAATGCGATGCATATATTTCCTATATGATATGTTTATGCAATATGCTAATGATTTGTGGATGCAGGATAGATGACGATGATGATGATGATGATGAACTGTCATAGTACCTTGTTAGTGTGGTTAGCGAGGAAAGAAGAAGTCATTTCAACAAGACACAAGATGATGCGAATGCAAATGATGATGATGATGATGATTACTTGCCGAGGAATTGGGATTTTCAAAGGGAAAAATTTTCTTATGTTTGATAACACACGTGGTATGATGCATCAAGGTATAGAAAACTAGGATGGCGCTGTACCTAGTGAGATGGACTTTGACTTGACAAGTAGATAGGAGTATCCTTGTTCACACCTGACATACAAAAACCTTGCTAGGATGCACTTCAGAAGTTTCAAACATCTCGGACCAAAACACGGAAAGGTAAACCTATCCATGCAATAGTCAACAAGTTGCCCTAGACCTCCTCCATACATACCTAACAAAACAAGTATTCGCCGAGGTTATATTACAAGAACGTCCAACAAGCATAGCAGAAAAAAGATAATGATTGTTTCCCCATTCCTATTTCTCTACATCCTCTATTTGGGATATCATCGAGAAGTCCTTGGAATGAGCGCAATAAGATAA
Organism: Sequoia sempervirens; assembly: GCA_007258455.2. Taxonomy (NCBI): domain Eukaryota; kingdom Viridiplantae; phylum Streptophyta; class Pinopsida; order Cupressales; family Cupressaceae; genus Sequoia; species Sequoia sempervirens. The sequence goes on along the minus strand of VDFB02009609.1, from coordinate 35,772 downwards.
GTCAAAAGATAAAGACAAAGTAAACAAACAAGCTGATGTTCTTCAATACCACTAACCAAAGGAGGATGTGTTTTCTAAGGATAAGAGCCGAAACTTATTGCCAAAAGATAATGTCTATTGTAGGAAGGATTCATCCTAGGACATGTTAGTGGATGGTGGCACGCTATTTCGTTTATCCAAAGCATTCTAAAAGATGATTGATATGGGACCGATTGGATGATGATTTACCAATACAAAGAGATGACCATCTTGCTTATGCACTGATTTAGACCTAAGACTTGACGTTTTGAGTTTTCACTTTCGACCTGCTAAGTTTGCTTCTGACTGTTTCACCAAAGGTTGAGAATGACGATCAGTTTATTATGAGTGATGTTATTGTGGGTGCACGCGAGATGAGGTGGATGGATTTTTTCAAATATTTGGATGTTTTTGATGTTTTACAATGTTTTGAGGCTGTTTTTGGTATTTTTCAAGATTTTTAAATGTTTTGATTTTCAATTTTCCAATGTTTTGGGATTTTCAACAAATTAGCCTTGCCTACATTATACATGTAGAGACCACGTAGTTCGACTAGTGACTTGACTGATTTACAAATGAAGATATACATGATGAACTGTCAGTTTATTATGACGGACGCCTAACGGACTGACCTACGTGTCTCAGGGGATGATCAAAGATCAACCTTGCCTACGTTCAAGGCTCAGATACCTATAGTTCGACTAAACGACTTTGTTTTTGACTTTTTGACTGACTTTTTGACCTGTTTTTGGGATTTTGATATATTTCGATGTTTTTGGATTTTTTGATTTTTAGGATTTTAAGAATATACACGAATTCGATCTGATGGGAACATTCCCCCAGTGTGATGCAATAGACTACTCCGATAAAGGTAGGACAAACTGACCATGAGGATGGGCCGAGTAGTACTAGGAGGGATCATGATATGAACACAAGACCAAGCTATGGTGCAGACGCGAGTGAATGAGTGAAGCGTAATGGATGAATGATGCAGAACAAGCCATAAAGATCTTGATGGATGGAAAGTGGTTATTTACAGAAGGCACTTGTTTTCCAGGTTTTCACCAAGGTACTTGTCCAAAGTGCCACCGAAGTGGTTTTCACTAGAGGACGATTTTTTTCTCTTTACTATTTTTGTTCCTTTTTTCTGATTTTTTTAGATTTTTTGCTTTTTTTAATTTTTTTTGTTGTCACCAAGACGTCATAAGTTGTGGTTTTCCCAAGTAAATCCATTTTCAAGACATTTTTGATTTTTGATTTTTTGACTTCTATACCTGAAAGATTTGTGCTAATTTTTTTTTTGAGATGAGAGTTATTCATGGCTCTCGGCAGAGGTTCCGTTGATAACTGATATGCCCCTGACTTGTAACTTACTATGATGATGAATGGTCCTAGCCAATTAGGTTCAAATTTTCCTTTGCTGCTTGGGTTTGGGACATTCTTCTGATTTTCTTTTAAGACCAGTTCTCCGACTTGGAATGTCATGCTTCTGATTTTATTATTGTAGCTCCTTTTGAGTCTATTCTGATAGACTTGCAAGTGATTTAAAGCATCTATATGTCGCTCATCTAGTAGCTCCAGCTCATTCAATCTTGACACTCAGTAGTCTTCATCAGTGATGAGGTTTTGCAGTGATATCTTGAGTGATGGGATCTCGATTTCAATGGGGAGTATTGCTTCTGATCCGTAAACCAGGGAGAAGGGGGTGGCTCCGGTGGGTGTGCAGATGCTGGTTCGATAGGCCTAGAAGGAGGGATTAAGCTACAAATGCCAGTCACGACCTACGTCATTGACCATTTTCTTGAGGATTTTTAGAATGGTTTTGTTTACAGCTTCTGCTTGGCCATTGCCTTGGGGATAGTACGGGGTGGAGAAGCGATGTTGGATTTTGAATTTTTCGCATAAGTCATGGACCTCCTGATTTTTGAATAGTGTCTCATTATCTAAGATAATGGCTTGTGGAACACCATAGCGGCATATGAGATAGTTCAGGATGAACTTAGAAATCTACTTCCCAGTTATGTACGTCATGGGTATGGCCTCCACCCACTTAGTAAAGTACTCCATTGCAGTTATGATGAATTTGTGGCCGTTAGATGAAGTGGGCATGATTTTCCCAATGAGATCAAGTCCCCACTGCGAAAAGGGCCATGGTGTGATGATAGGATGAAGCTCTTGAGCTGGAGCATGGATGAGGTCCCCATGCTGCTGACATTGTAGACACCTTCTGGCATAGTCATGTGCTTCTCGTTCCATTGGGGGCCAATAATACCCCATCCTCAGCAATTTCTTAGCTATGGTCATTCCACTCGAGTGCACACCACAGATACTGTTGTGTACTTCAGTTAGAGCAGTTAATTCTTCCTTAGTGTTTAAGCAGTGCAATAGGGTTCCTTCTCTACTCCTACGATATAGGGTATCTCCTAGGATGACGAATCTGGATGCCTTTTTAACAAAGGTTCGTTTTAGGTTTGATGGTAGGTCGGCGGGTATGACTCCTATTCAAAGGTATGTATAAATGTCATGATACCAAGGATCACCGGGACCAATGATTTTGCACACATATTCTGATTCTGGTACCTCGAATGCGGGTACAAAAAGTTGCTCTATCAGGAATTCATATTTTGGAACATTGTTAAGGATGTCCAATAAAGATCCAATTGTTGCCATGGCGTCTGCTGCTCTGTTGTTGGTTCTAAGAATCTGCTCAAATGTAATTTCAATGAAGGATTCTTTGAGAGTCTCCACCAATTTCTTGTATGGAGTGAGCTTGTCGTCCTTGGTCTGATATTCATTGTTCACTTGATTTATGATCAATTGAGAGTCTCTGTACACTTTGAGAGCTATGATGTTCCATTGCACTGCTATCCTGAGACCTATGGTTAAAGCCTCGTATTCCACAATGTTATTGGTGCAAGGAAATGCCAATTTGTATGACCTTGGTATGCAATCTCCTTGTGGTGTGATAAAGAAGACACCAGCTCTTGATCCATGTTGCGTGTATGAGCCATCAAAGTATAGTTTTGAGTGGTCAGCTACGTTGAGATTGAAAATAGATTCATCTGGAAACTTTGAGACAAGAGGGTTCTCTAAATAGATAGGTGCTTCTGCCAGTTGATCTGCAATGACTTGACCTTTGATTGCTTTCCTCTCCACATATTCGATGTCATATTCTGACAGTATCATCACCCATTTTTCCATTCTTCCTATGAGCATTGCCTTTGATAGTAGATACTTGAGAGGGTCAATTTTGGCAATGAGCTTTATTTTGTGTGCCAACATGTAATGTCTGAATTTATGTGATGCAAACACTACCGCTAGGCATGATTTCTCTATAAATGAATAATTTAGCTCATGCCCAACCATTGTCCTGCTGATGTAATAGATAGTCGTCTCCATTCCATTTTCATCATGCTGAGCTAGGAGAGCTCCAAGGGTTGTTGTTGTTGCTGACACGTATAGAATCAATGGCTTTCTTGGGATGGGTGGCATCTGGTGGTGTCAATAGATATTCCTTAATTTTGTTGAATGCATCTTCACACTTGGTATCCCATTTGTACACTACTCCCTTGTGGAGTAGGTGAGAGTATGGGTTCTGTTTGTCCGCCAGTTGTGCTATGAATCTTCTAATGGATTGGAGCCTGCCTTGGAGACCTCTCAGTTGCTTTAATGTTTTCAGTGCCTCCATCTCGAGGATTGCTTTTACTTTTTTTGGATCCACCTCGATACCCCTCATTGACACTATATATCCTAGGAGTTTTCCTGATTGTACGCTGAAGACACACTTCTTTGGGTTTAGTCTGACCTTATATTCCTCTAGTCTGTCAAAGATGGCACTTAGGGTTGCTATGTGGTCTTTTCTGTTTCTGGACTTAGCTAGAATGTCATCAACATAGTCTTCAACTATCTTATGGATCATGTCGTGGAATATCAATGTCATAGCCCTTAGATATGTTGCTCTTGCATTCTTTTAAGCCAAATGACATCATAAAAGTCTAACAAGTGAGGCCCCCATGGACGTGTGAAAGTTGTTTGTGTTGGTCCCTTCTTTAGCTATCATGATTTGATTGTATCCCGAGAACCCATCCATTAGTGACACATCTCATGCGTCCCGGCCATGTCTACTATCATAAGATGTTGGGAAGTGGAAGTCATCCTTCGACATGCCTTGTTCAAATCTCCAAGTCCTGTGTAGATTCTCGACATTTTGTTGGTTTTGAAATAGGTACCAGTTTGATACCCATTCGATAGTCTATTGGTCGAATGAATCCTCGTGATTCAATAGCTTCTTTAGCTCCCACTAATAGGGTGATATGAGGATGTACTTTGGAAGCTTTTGTTCGACAAGCTTTGCTTCCTCGGATACACTGCTAAGTGGTGAACCATGGTCTTTGGATCAAGTCCTGGCATGTCAACATAACTACATGCGAATTTTATCTGTCTTTCTCTTAGGAATGCCGCTAGGAGCTCTTGCTCTTCTAATAGTAGTGATTCCACATAGAATGTGATATGCGGGGTCTCCTCTGTTCCTAGGTTGATCGGATTGCATTTTTTTTCCAAGACTGCTGACTTTTCCTAATGAATAGCTCTTAAAGGAAGATTAAATCCCCCATCCTTGGGTGCCTCAAAGAGGTTTTCATCATTGAATGCATCCTTTGTTTTTACTATTTTTGGGTCTAAGAGTTCCACATTGTGGTTTTCACTCAAGGACCTAGTGATTATTCTCATTTTTTTTGCTTTTGCAATTGAGGGATTCAATCGTTTCCCCATAATAAGCATGTGTGTCCAACTCTATTATAAACCCTTCTTTGTGATCCCCATCTGGAATTTTATCTCGCAATCCCATGAATTCTGAGAGCACTTTATCATTTTTGAATGTATCAAGAACTGGTGGTCCTTGTTGGTCATAGTCGATGAGTTGGGGATATACTAGGCGGATCTCATGATTTTGTTGGTCTGGTTCAAAGGATAGGGTACTAATCATGCAAAGAGTGGTATCTTAAAATAGCCTAGGTAAGTTGGATGTGGGGTCGTCGTCATCACTACTACTACAGACATCAGTTATATCAAAGGTATAGTTGTCTAGAACACAACCTGTGGATACTGGTAGTCGTAGTTCTGATGCGGTTGGTTAATGAGGTTTATTAGCCGCTCTAACTGGAGGACTTCGGTCACCTATGGTTATACTCAAAGGGGTACATCCAAGGCCAATATTTGTTATGGGTCACGTCTCTAGTATGATAGGTATTATGATCCCATTGTCGTTTTGTTCCAGTCTTTGATTTCTGTCGTAGCCTATTGCGAGCATCATTTGTAGACCCTTGCTTCTGTTATCCATTGGTAATTTCGGTACTGGTATTTCATCTTGATATAGCATATGAGATGGATCTGCCTCAATAACCTCCTAGCCAAGGTCTCCCCATCTTGTGAATTCGGGATAGTCTTTAGGAGACGTTTGTGATGTGGAAGCTTGGTTTTCTTGTGGACGTCCTCGTGATCTAGGAGATTGTGGTAACTCTCCTACCACAAAAGCATTGTTAGGGATCTTGTAATTTCCACAGCTATTATCTTGGATAATGAGCTTGATGTCAGAGATGGTGGGAATGGTGGGAGTGGCAGGTGTCTTCGTCGCAGAAGTGGATGCGAGAGTGGCGAGATCGATGTATGGTGTGGATGGGCCCTCATCATTTTTTGGTAATTGGGGGATTTTGTAATACTTTGCTTCAAGATTTTTGCAGTATGAGAAAGGTTCAAGATCTCCATGGATGGTCACTTCTTGGCCGTCATGTGTAAATTTCACACATCGGTGGAATGTTGATGCTACTGCTTTCATCACATGAATCCATGGGCATCCTAGGAGGATATTATATGGTAAGTCAAGGTCCAGTACCTGACAAGTGGTTTCCATGAGAGCTGGAACTACTTGAATAGGGAGTTTGATCATGCCTTGAGACACTCTTTCTTGATCGCCATATGCTCTTATTGTGATACCTTTTCCTTTGTCGATAGAATCTTCTGATATTTTCAACTGCTTGATGAGGCTGAGAGAACAAATATTCAAACCCGCACCTCCATCTACCAAGACCCTGTTGATTTTTCTCTTCTGTACTATGGCTTCCAAGTGAAGTGCACGATTGTGAGATGGTTGGGTGGGGAAATATTGGTCAGAGAATGTAAGAAGATTAGGCGTAATGATATTTTCGACCATAGCTTGGAATTGCTTCGCATCAAGATCTGCGGGGACAATGGATGAGGCCAATGCTTCTTCAAGGATTTTCCTATGGGCATATGAGATTTTTAGCAACTCCATGATGTATATTTGCACTGGCGTTCTTTTGAGTTGATCCAGGACATTATAGCCATTAGGAATGGATCTAGATGTAGGGACTCTATTTGGTTGGGATGATCCTACGATGGTTACTTTGCCGCCTCTTGTGGTGACTCCACAATCTTTGGCATAGGCACCCTTGACGGTGATGACCATGCAGTTTTCATCTAGGGAGGCGACAACTATTTCATATACATGATTTACATTTGAGTGGGTTCCTTTCCCTTTATCATTTTTATTCCCTTTGTTGCTATGATTCCACATCAGATTCGTATATATCTTAAGATCTTGATTTCCTATAGGCTTTTCTACGTTTATGATTCTTTTATCGATGAGATCTTGAATGATGTTTTTCAATCTCATGCAACTATTTGTGGTATGGCCTTTGATTTTATGGAATTCGCAAAGTTGATTTTCATTAAACCAAAAAGGTTTTACATCGGGTTCTTGGTAATTCTCAAAGGTAGGAGCTTTGATGAGTTTTTCATCTACCAAATTTTTCATTATGTCTTCAAGTGGTTCCCCCAAAGTGGTGTATTTTTGCTTGGGATAACTCTTGCATTGAGGTGGTCCCCTTTGGTCATTGAGATTGTTGATTGTTGGATTGTTGTTTGGTTGGTGTGTCGTGTGATGAGTGTTTTTGTTTTGGATTTGCGGTGTGGGTGTGTTTTGGTGAGGAGAACTAATGACCACCTTGGCATCGACAACACCATCATTAGTAATGTCTTTGTTCCTTTCCCACGTGCGAGATTTATCGTTGTAATTGGATGGTGGGCGGTTGTTTTGTTGTTTGGGGTATGATGTTGATTCCACGGGTTGAGTCATAAGGGCTCTTTCGATGCTGAGCGCCTTGGGGATCAACTGATCATATGTGGTGATGCCTTGAACCTTGAGATGAAATTCCAAGTGGCTTTCAAGGTTGGCTATGATGGTGCAAACTTCTTGTTCTTCTGGCATGGTCCACTTGCTCCGATTGGCCTTGGATCGCCATCGTTGTAGAAATGAGGCAAATGATTCACCCTTTCCCTGTTTTAGAGGTGAGAATTCTTCTAGGTTAACATCCATTGCAATGTTGCGTGTATAATTTTTAATGAATGCGTCCATAATTTCTTGGAAGGTAAGCGAGAGAACCATTCTAATGCTTGAAGGTAAGCGAGAGAACCATTGTATAGCGTGGCCTGCCAAACTCTTAGGGAAAAATCGCATCAGATAAGTATCATCGTATGCGATTTCCATGCAATGTACTTGGAATTCCCTAATGTGATCTTCAGGGTTTCCTGTCCCTCGATATTTGTCAGATTTGTGGATCTCAAATCCCTTAGGGAATGGTTTCATTACTAGGATCCTATCAAATGGATAGGGACACAAGTTGCTTGGTGTTTTTTTTGTTCGCCCTGATTGAAGGTTGAGCACTTGTTGCGAGAGTAACCTGATTTGTGTCGTCACATCATTTTACGGATCAGGGGGTGGGATGAAAGTGTTTTGGGGTGTTTCAATCATGGGTTGGATGGGTGGGTTGGTTGGTGTGTTATTCAATGGTATGTGTATGTTCTGCCTTGCTAGGTAGGCTTCCACCGCTTATCAGTAAACGTCTGCTGCCGATCTCGCCGCCGCCGCACCAAGACTGCGCCAGCGCGTCTGTTGCCACCCAACGCCGCTGTCAGACGCTACTCGACGGCTGCTTCTTGGCTACCTTTTGATACCTTTATTGTTTTGCTGATATGCTTGCACCGCGCCCGCCGTCTTCTGCGCAGCTGTACCGCAGCTTGTGCCTGCGCCGTTGATATTGGCATTTTCCGAAGCCGGTTTCAGTTGTTTGTGTGTGGCTTGTGGTTGTGCCACTTGTTGCATGAGTTTTATGCTTGAGCAACCTTTGTGCTTGCAAGGTGGTTTGGCTGCTGAAGTTTTACGATGGTTTGAGCAACTTGTCAGCTGCTGCTACGCAAATAATGTTTGGGCTTGTTGCCTTGTAATGCTGCTTAGCATTTGGGCGACGGTTAACTCTGGAACCTGCCTGCTGAGCGCCGGCGGTAGCTGCGGCCTTTGTTTTTCAATTTGTTAACCTTCAGCCGGGCAGCTTGTACGCTGGGCGTTGTATTGGCTTGATGTGGTGGAAGTTGGTGGTGCGATCCTGGAACGGTGCCTGACACGCCGCATTGGTGTCATGATGGCGTGCTGCCGACGTGTACGGTCCTGAGAGACCATGTTTCTGCCACGTTAGGTGTGTTTGATGATGTTGTAATTGCTTTAGCAGTTGTCTCCGTCGGGTTGGCGATATCGTTCAAATTTACATCTGGGCAATAATGCTTTGATTGATATTTGGGATAGGTGGAAGCCGACGATACTCTGTAGGTGTGAATCCCTAAACCGCGGCGATGAGGATACGTTGGCGAAACGGTGAAACAGGTGGAATGTGAGGGGTGCAAGTTCTTGTGAAAATTTTGTCGTATCGAAGATGCCCCCTAATCTGAACATGTCTCCTTCCTCTTGTGAATTTGTGAGGAGAGGAGTTTGAGGTGTTATGTGAAAGTATGATGATGATGGATCATGATGGAGCGAGAGGAACATTCTTATGTGTACCGGGCATGTTTTGTTCCAAGGTAAAATGGTATCCAAGTTTTGATTAACAAGGCGTGTTTAAACAGCAATGGAGAAATGCATTTCCCTTATTAACATTGGGTTGGGTTGGAGCAAAAGATGTTGTGATTTGCGAAATGTTTTGGGTGATATTTTGGGATGGGGTGTAGATGAGATGGGAATGGTGGATGAGATGGGAGGAAAATATGTCTCCACTATGGTACTCACGTCAAAATCCAAAGGTAGTTTGGCCCCTTGTTTTGCTAGTTCAAGCATGTACAACGAAGGGTTAAGCCTCATCATGATGTTGATGATTCTATGGTTGTCCGAATTTTGGAGCATTTCAGTTATTTCTTTGTGAGACATCCCAAAGGTAAGATCCTCTCCTTGGGTTTCCTCTTGCGGATTTTGGGATGATGAGATGGTCAAAGGATTGCTTGATTCGGCGGAATTCATTTCAACATTTGTTTAGCTAAGATCACTTGAAGCGGGTGTTTCTTTGTTGGCTTCCATGCTCTTCTTGTATTGAGATCTAGTTTGAACCATAAAACGAGGATCAATTTTCAAGAATAGGAGAGATGAATCTCTTGATTCTTTGGATTGATCTTTACTTTATGTCCAAAGTAGAAAATTTTAGGATATCTTAAGGATCAAGAGATGATATGGTGATGATGTAAGGGATGGATGATGTGGATGTTATGGTCTTTTGATAAATCTTGATGAGAGATGCTAGGCTCTTGGGACTTTTGGATACGTTTCGGATTTTGATTTTCCTTTTAAATTTGTCCTTGATCTTGATTGGTTTTTGATTGTTTTGATTTTTTGAACAAAAAGACCCTAAGATGTTGGATGATTATCTAAGGGATAGCTTTGTTCAAAGGATGATGATTTGAACATGTGTAGGGAGAAGGATGCATCTACCCACACCTTTTCAAACATGATGATAATTTAGCTAAGCATACGAAGAAGGATGCATCTATGTATACCAAGCTAAACAAGATGATTTTGATGACTTTGACTAAGAATATGCAAAAGGATGCATCTACATATACCTAGCCAAAGATGATTTTGATAAATTTTTCAAGGATTTGGTCTCAAGGATTTGATGATGTTTGATTTTTCCAAAAAACCTAGCATTTAAGGGTGATTTCAAGATTTTCCAAAAGGTGATAGTGAGATGATGTTTGATGTTTTGAAGGATGGATGAAAAAATATTTTGATTTTCTTTTGATCCTAAGGTGAACCTAAAAAAGACACTTTGTTTGCCTAGACCTAGGTATTGAAGAACATGAAAATGCTTCCTATATACCTTTGTGACCAAAAAGTGATTTCTTTTGAACACACATTTTCAGATTTTTGAACCAATGATCTTCGCTTTGGACCTTGAACTTTTTGAGAATCGTGAGGCTTCAACACACACGGAAGTTCATTTTGCTTAGCTTTGCTTAATGGATTTATTTTACCAAAAACACTTTCTTTGATTAAGTTTTCAAACTAAGATGTCCAATGTCTTAATTTCTTCAAACCCCACAAGATATGTTATGTGGAAATTCGATGAACTCAAGGCAAGGGTTTACCTATTGTTTACTTAAGGAGACAAATCGAGATATAATCCAATGTTTAGAAACCTCTAAGGATAAAATACCAAGGGAAAGCAATAACATATAGATTGAGTCAATGGCATTTGTCTCCAAAAGGGTTTGAAATTTGGATGATGTTAAGTGTTTGTTTTTGAGACGTTTATGATCAAGCAATGCATTTTGTAACCCAAGAATAAGTACAATCCTATGGATGTGTAAGAGAATATTTGTTGGATTCCCACTTGGACAAGTCCAGCTACGCTTATCTTTAGCGAATGGTTAGATGCTTGACCCCACTGGCTCCCCTCCATGACACTCACTTATACGGGGTAGCCAAGCATTAACACCCATGAAACTCCCATGGCATGCTTTCCATTTCTACTAAAAGACCATAAAAATGTGGGGTTGCTTCAAAACGACCGTTCTTGCACCAACAAATAGATTAAAGGATTTTGGAAAATTCTAGCACATGGGTTTTAATAAGGACTTTCCGTTCGTGGAGATTGACCCATACGGCAAGAGTCCCCTTTCGGATCCATCTTGTCGGAATCAATTGCGTGATATTGGTGTTTACTCCAATACCCACATTTATATCCTGGTTGGAAATACTCTTGGCTTTAGAGTGTTACCAGTTGAGTCGTTCCCTTGGGTAAGTACTTTTTCCCCAAGGAAGGCCCTCTAGGATAAACAAAAGCGAGTGAAAACAATATTCGTAACTCGATCAATCTTTGTTGGCAACAAAGAGAGAGAATATACACAATAATGCCCCCACTCACACTCACACAAGATGTTGTTCAATTTTAAACCCAAATAGAAGTGTGGAGGTGATTGCTTTGTCTCAACCTAAAATCATGAAAAAGGTCTTTTGATTCTCAAGATCTCTATAAAGCACGAGAGAAGCGCATACATCCTTTTTCAATGAGGTTAGTTCAAGTAAGCCTTCACAAAAACAAAGTTGCACTTGTTCTTTTTAAATCCCCAAAGAAAAATGTGAGTTCTTTTTAAGCACCAAAAGACAAGTGAGAGACTCTTTGTTCAATTCTTATCCAAAGAAACAAACTCTAGTATGTTGTGATCCTAATGTTCATTTTAACCTTTTGCAAGAAGTGGAAAGATTCTTTTTAAACCCAAATGAAAATTAGTGTCCTAAAGAAGAAGTGATAACAATTTCTTAACAAAGTGTTAAGCAAACATTAAAGTGTTTAAAAACACTTTGATTTGATGAAACATCCTCCTCATGCTTTTCCTTTCTTCATTTTCAATTTCCATCCTACAAGGAAAAAAAAACTAGTTAGATTCTAGAAAATACAAAGATCAAAAAGCAAAAAATAGAAGACGAATTAATCATTAATCAAAAAGCACGTGCTAGATTTAAATTTCCCCTTTTTACTCTCTTCCAGCGTCGCAACTCATAACTATGTCATAGTTTGATTTCTAAGTGGTGCTCTCACAACGCCGCTTGCCAGTCAGCGTCACTCTGTGTCGAGACAGAGAGCTCAACTGCGTCGCACTTTTCCCCCAGCGTAGCAATTTTCTTCCAGCGTCGTAGTTTGATATTCTTGAATTTTTTTGTGAGTTAATGAGTCCAGCGGCGAAGTTTATAATTCAAATTTTCTGGGCGGGAAGAGTCCAACGTCGCACTTTGAGTTTCCCACGGTGCTATATAGTGACACTGAAGAGACAACGGTGCCAAAACAGCAATGCTGAGCTCCCAGTGTTGGAATTTTCTATGTATGAGTAAAAAACACAAAATTTTTGGGAAAAAGTGATTGAAGATGAGACTTGGCCCTCCTTCTAGCGCCAAATGTGTGAACCCCAATCCTAGCACCTACAAAGCAACAAGAATAAACAAGTTAAACAAGAGATTGCAAGCTAAAATAAGGATTCCCCATGAAATCCATTCACAAACTCAAAGTAGGAAAGAAAACAATGAAAAGCATAATAAAAGAACAAAATAGATTGAATCCTAATTTAAATGTGAAAACTCATGATCCCATGGGGGAATTGGTGCCAATTTGATGTGAAAATTGGCCCTTTCCCAATTCCTAAGATGCAAGCTTGATGTATTGAAGATAGTTGATCTACTTTGTTGATGAAGGATGAGAGCTCCAAGCCAAAAATCTGCAAAAACCTAGCTAAGAACCCAATGATAATGGATGAAATTTGAGAGATATTTGAGCATGGTAACTTTGCATAAATTGTGGATGATCAAATGAGGATATGAGCTCTTTATTTATAGAATTCCAAGATGGATGAATGTCCAAATTTGAGCAATGTGGGACTAACATTCATCCAATGGCATGATGCCACTTGTCAATCTATGAATGGATGGAGGATGTGCAATATTTGGGGATTGTGCCAATAAATGCATATTTTTGAATTTCAAATTTGTTGAAATGACTTGTAAGAGGGAAGGGAAAATGCAATAAATGCCACTTGGCTCAAGGCAAAGGACATGTAAGATGAAGTTATTGCCTTGTTGGATGTACATGTTGACTTGAAATTTTTGAATTCAAATTGAGAGAATATTCCAAAAGATGCCTTGTGAGGAAAATAGAGTTTTAATAAATGAATATTCCAAAAGTCTATCGGTCCTCATTTTAGACTTAGGCATCTCACTCCAAAATCCCTTAAGAAACACCTTCAAGCAGTTTACAAAAACTAAAACAAGTTGGTAGCAAAATTTTATAGGAACACTTCAAGGTATAGTCCAAAATTGTTTGCATTCTTTTGGAGTCAAAATCCTAGTCTTTTTCATGATACTCAACTCCTCTAAATGATTTGAATAAAACATTTAAACTCCATAGGGGAAAGTCTCCAGCACTCCATTTCAGATGTAGGAATCACCAAACAAAGTATAATCAAAAGTGGGCATCCATATTTTATCGCAACCATTACACTTTGTTGAGAAAATTTTATGCCCGAGCTAGGACAACTTGAACAAGTTTGAACATTCCCCTCCGTCCTCTCATTTTCTAGAACTTGAATATTTTAGAGGTCTACCATCATTTTTGCTACCTTGATCTTTTTGAAACAAAGGTTCACTTCACTAGATGATTCTCACACAAAGTAAGGATCCCTAAACGAATGTCAACTCGTTGTCACCATAAACTTAGAAATTGTAGTGCAAAAGCAATCAACAACCGCATTGAAGCACTCTATGAAAACAAAAAAAAATTGTTGATAAACTTTTATGAATGCACATTGAGAAAATATCCTGACATGTACACATTCTTATGAGCTAGAATCCTCATCTTTTTGAAGATCAAAAACTTTTCTAAATCATTGAGTCTTTAGGATTTAAACATTTTAGAGGTCGAGCATCATTCTCACTACCTTGGTTTTGTCAAAACAAAAGGTTCACTTTAGGCCAACATTGGGTCCAACATTTCATTCACCCCTTCATCACATTTCATCCTTCACCTCATCTATCTTTGCAAAATTTCAAATACACTAACACCTTACGACTTAAAACATCAAATCAACTTGCTACCTTAGCTAATTTGTATGTGAAATGTATCCTTTTCCATGCACTTAGTTGAGATAGTCATCACCTGTTGTGTAGTTTTCGCACACACACCCCGTTGAAGGCGGGGACCCTCTTTCGCTTTGGTTTTGGTGTCTTGGCCCTTTCATTTTGAGGTTTTATCTTGCTTTGGCATGTGCTTAAGTGTTTATCTTGATTGACTAAATAATTCCCTAAGTTATTCATTGAAAATATTAAGTTATGGGTGAAGTTCAGGTTTTTGCCCCTGTTCGGGATTTTCTGGCCTGGTTGGATTTCCCCAGATTCCGTTCAAGTTCTGATTGAATACTGTAGTTCGGTGATTTCCTGTCTCCGTGGAATTCCGCGTGGGTTGGATTTTCCTGAAATCCGTCTAGTTGTCGGGTTTCCGGATTCTCCAGCCTGTCTTGTCAGCGACGTTAATGTTCCTCGTACGAGCTTTGAATGGTATATTTAACCGATCTTTGGGAATATTTGTGTCATTATGCTTTATCATTTGTCATCAATTGAGCTGAGGAGTTCGTGTTTTTGAGTATTGGAGTTGATTTTGGGTGTTTGGTAAGAGCATCATGTGCATTTCACTCGTTAGACACTATTAAGCTGGTATTTGCTGCCTCGCCCGAGTTCCATTGCGCCCATGGTATGTATTTGATCACCTTCTCTTTCATTGATGGCTGTGGAAAACATTTTGATGTTTGCATTTCTTTGGCATCTTGGTTTTATTGAGGTCTAAATTCTTGAATGGCCGCTCATTTCATGGCTAGGGTTGCCCAGTAGTGTTTTACTTATCATTTTCAAGTGAGTTTTGAGGTTACCTGTTCATTTGCATCATGAAGATTCTTGCTTGAGAGTTTTGGGCTCCTCTAGTAATGGCCTAGCATGTGAAATGATCTAATTTTGAGCTTGCATGTGCAGTTAATGGCAGACCTGTAGGGTTTGGTATTTAGGGCATCACCATTTAACCCTGCATCATTTTTTAAACTGGCCTTGAATGCTAAGAAAATCCATAGAAGGCCCGTACTAAACTTGTCCTAAGCTTAAATCCTCGAAATTCATGATCGATTTGATGGTCTGGGTGAAATCGTGCTCTAATGCAAATTTTCGGGTTTCGCATTCATCTCGGGATTATCCGTCTCTGACGAATTCTCCCGATCTCCTTTGTGCTTCTGGAATCCGCATGATTTCAAAGTTTTGATCCCTTCATGGATTTCCTTTAGGTCCAGATTTTCCCGAAATCCTGTGTCCTTTAGATTTTTTCGAAGTTTGTGAATTGTCCCCTCCTTCGCGGGAATCTGTCTCTGGCGGATTTTCCCGAAATTTGATGGAATTAGAGGAAACATGGAATAATTAGATTTGTTGATGAATTATGATACATTTTATGGTTAATTCATGTCGTCTTATGATTTCCCATGTGGTTTACTGATTGATAATGATCGAATTTAATTGCTAGTAGGTGTTTCTTGATTATTTCGTTGGAATCCGTCTGGTCTGGAATTTCCCGAAATTCCTCTCTGGTTCAGATTCCGCGAATGGTCCTGAAACTCGAAGTTTGTTATGATCACTTTATAAGAAATTTAATAACACCTTGATTGTATGAGGTTCATTCTAACGGTGTTTTTGATGGATTAACATTTCTTTTTGTGGTCTTTACTATGTTTCCCTTGTGAGAACAGGCTGAATCTAGTAAGGCAACGAAGGGATCCTCAATATCTGAAGCAGAAAGGATTAAGATGGACACCAAGAGTAAGATCCTTGAGAGTAAGATCACATCAATTTGGTCAGAGGTGACAGATACTAATGTAGGACTGTGGGACTATGAGGAATTTAAAGGAAGAATGGCAGCCAAGGATCTCCCTTTGGTGGCTAGAAGAATGAAGGAATCAGGTTTATCACATGTAGTAGGTTTTCCTTCCATGGTCCAGTGCTATGAGCTTGTCCTCGAGTGTACAAGACACTATGACCAGGGCACACAGAGGATTATTGGTCCACAGGGAAGAGTGGTAGCAAATCTCAATCTGGTTTCCATTGCTCAGACTTTTGATATGCCGAATAGATCTCATGTGGTGGCATTTAACATGGAGGCAGCTAAGGGATTTTATGAGGAACAAACTGTGAAGTCACAAAAGCTCATCAATTCCTGGATGGAGAAGCCTAAGTCACATTATTCCAAGTTTCCCAAGCAGCTATTCAGAGCAAGGTTAAAAAAGGAATACTATGATGCCATCACATTGCTCAGCAGGGTAGTTGGATTGAGAAATGCAGGTGTGTTTGAGAATTGGAGGTGCCACACCATTGTAAGGATGGAACAAGAGTTGATTGACTATCATTGGGCAGGTTTGATTAGTAGGGCGATACATGAGCAACTATCCAATGTGTTGCAGACCAAGACCTTCACAATGACTTCATATTTGTTCTATGCACTTGCAAGATTCCACCCCTACAAAGGATTGAGTACAAGGGGAATCTTCAGACAGGATGTTATTTATGAGGTTTTCCCTCAGTTACATTTGGGAAGCTTGAGCTATAGGAGGGTGAATGATGCATTCACCATGTACATCACTAGAATGCTTCAAGGAGCATAACACACAAGGATTTCAGATGAAGCCAAAGAGCTTATCAAGAGGTATGGTGCTTGGTTTATTCAGTTCCTAACTTTCTCATACATTTGGATTGATGGTTGCCAGAGGGCTCCTTACAGACTTCCGAGGTACCCCACTGATCACATTATACTATTAGAAGTAACTAGAAAAATATGTGACTTCGATGCTATTGTCAAGAGGGATAAGCATAAGACTGGTTTTGGTGGAGACTTCCCTTTGAGGATAGGTGCTAGAGAGGCATGCCCTTCCATTGTTTTAGCTCATGCTTCAGAGGAGGAGATGAGTGCTCTTGGCTTATCTTTCCATTCCAAGATATCAAGGTTTGATATCACGGGTGAGGCCCAAAAGAAGGCTAGTAGAGAATATAGCCATAAGGTTGATTTGGAGGACTATTGGGTCAACTGTAGTGATGAATATGATGTAAGGAAAAATAAATTCTCTCGGCTCTCTATTGAATCAGTCTGATTGTGCAATGTAAAAGCAGTTCTTGATCAATTGGAAGATGATGGGGATTTGATTCAAGGTCATGCCTATGAGTCAGTGAAGGATAATCCAATTGGTGATGTAGATTGGCTAGAAGAAGAAAAAATAGAATTGAAACAGCTAATGGATCCAGTCATCAAGTTTACCAGGATGTGGCTAAGGCACAAGCTGTGGGAGTTGGAGAATGAGGGAGTGAAATACACCTACAATCTGATGGGAGATTTGGACCCTCACTCCACTTATGAGGAATCAACTGAGCAGGAGGATTCTAAAGGTAAAGGTAAGGTGGATTCTCCTTTCAAAATTAAAATTAAGGGTGTTCAGATGGAGGAAGCCCAAGAAACAGGAAAACAAAGAAGGCCAATAGCCAAGAAGAGGACAAGGGCTAAGAAATCTGGCAAGGAGGAGACTGAAAAATAGAATCCAGAGGTTGATGCTCCTATTCCTAAGAGAAGAAGAGTTGTAATATTATCAGAGAAAGAAAGTTCTAAGGAGCAAGAAGAGGTTGCCCCGCCTGTGGTGGATGTAGAAAGTTTAGGAGAAAAGACACAAGTGTACACAAGGAGGTCAAGGACTCCTTCTCCCAAGGATAGTGTGCCCAAGGCTGATCCTCCTACGGTCACTTCTCATGATGTGCAACACGATGATGTTCCTTCTCCCCATGAGGCTCATAATGAACTAGGAGTATCTGAAAAGGTTGAGGATCATCCAGACACTGAGGGGGAGGAATTTCATGAAGGTGAACTCTATAGTGCAGAGGCAAAAGTTGAAAAGGTAATACAGTCTCCTCTGGTGGCCTATGAGGATTCACCTATTAAAACTAAAGAGGTCCCTCCAAGAGAAGAAGAAATAGAAAAAGTCCCATCACCTGATCACCAAAAGGAGCATGTTGAGGAAGAAAAGGATAAAGCTGAGGAGGTTCTTGAAAGGTAGAATTTGGATGAAGATGTGCACAAAGATCAACAGGAGGAAGTGAAATAGAGTGAAGTGCAGTTGGAATCCACTATCCCAGAGTGGCTAGACAAAGAAATAAAGAGAAAAAAAGTTATAGTGGAGGACACTCCACCTAACTAGGATGAGCTACTAGCCAAGATCAGCAAGGAGAAAGGAAAGAAGAAAGCTAGAGTCATTTCGAGGATTGAAAGGGATGAGGCAAATAATAGAGTAGTTCACATTGCCACCCCCATTCCTGATAGAAACAAAGATGAGATAAGTGGAAGTGATTACAAATTGCAGACTGTCAACTTGGGACCTACCTCCATGGAACAAGATATTGAAGATTACCAGGGTTCTAGCACAGTCATTTTAGGAAGACTGAGAAAGGAGGCTCAAACTAAACATGAGTTAAAGAAAGAAAATGAAAGGCTTATGAAATGTCTGGAGGATCTGATGAAGCCTTTACAGTCTATTAGCTCTTCATCTTCTGCTGCAAACCTTCTCCCAAAAGAAACTATTACTGAGCTTGAAATAATAAAGGCCTCTTCTCTTACTACTGCAAATTGGCTACAAGGGGTGCAAACTAAAGGAAATGAAGCCATCAAGGACATCCTATCAATAGGAAAGGATGCTGCAAGGACGACTGATTGGTTGAAGTAGGTGTTAGTACAAGACAAAGAGGACATAGATCTCTTGTTGCAGAAAACCAAAACTATCATGGAGTACGCCAAAGACAAGCTGGTAAAAGATAAAATTCTCCCCTCCTCCAGAGCTACTGAACCCTGGGAGTGGTTTGAGGTGTTGTAGATTAGGAAAAAGGTCTTGAAGAAGATTTACAAGCAAAGGAGGCAGATCGATGATACCCTAGCTAGTGTGTGCAATGGATGCATTGCTTTCTTTGAAATAATGACAAGAAGAAGGAAAATTGCGCCTAAGTATTTGAGTTTAGAATAGTTGAGAGGGTGGTGGTAGGATGTGTATGCTCCAGTTAGGGGTGATCTTGTGACTGAACACCAGCTAGATGATGCAGCTACTTACCTTGCTGTGATTGATAAATATCTAACATACAAGGTTGATTGGGACAAATCAGTGAAAGAATCAAGGGAAAACATTACATCAATAGAGAGTTGACTCAAGGTTTTTCCTTTGCCTCCTGTGGCCAACTTAGATAAGGTGCTTTTGAAAGTTCATGAAATGTTGGATTAGGATAAAGACAAAGGGGAAGGTAGTTAATGATTGGATACATCGAGATTTGTGCTTCCCTATTATTTTGCCATGCATTGGTCTGAGCTGCATTGGAGATCCCAGGCCGACCTGGATGGAATTCATGCATTTAATTCCTCATTTATCCTATTTTTGAATTTCTCTTGGCCGACTTGATATGGCCAATTATTATTGTAAAAACTTGGCTAGGCCGACATGTTTTGGGGGGTTCTATAAATATGGAATTTTGCCTCTTTTGTAAGGGTTAAGAGAAATAGACATAGACAAATAGACAACTAGAAGCGAATTTAGTAGAGCAAGAGTTAGCAAGTAGTCGTTCTCAAGAAAATATTGTAACAGAAAGTTGGAATTGTTGCTACAGTGGATAATTTGATGCAAGTAATGACATTGTGATTTGGTGCCATACTTGTGTTTCTTCTTATCTTGCATGGTTCTTGTTATTCTATCTTTGGAATTGCTTTGAGGAAAATAGATGTTTAGAATTAGATTCGATTTAATGATGTTTATGGTTTGATATTTGAAGTGTTGCAGCAATCCCTGGTCCATACTTTTCACAACCAACTGATTGTTAGTTGCTTTGCAAAGTTAGCCTGGACTTTATATTCATTGTGCTTAGTTCAATTGTGAGGGTTTATTCATTTCAATCGCAATAGGGTTGTTTGAATGAATGTTCATGATCCGAAAATCCTAACACCTTAGAAGATTGCACTATTTCTATAAGATTACAGATTCATCTGGGTCAAGTAGAAATCAGTTTAGGAGGGATTGGTCCATTTCAAGTGTTTTGTCATCTACATTGTTAATCTTAGGTTTAGTGATAGATTTAGAAATATCTTTGAAACCATCATCTTTTGTTATTTCTTTGATTATTGGATTAAATTTAGGATTGAAAGGATTGAAGTATCGTCATATCGCTAGATCTGATAAATTGAGATTCAATATTTTTCTTGTAGTAAGGTCCCATTGTGATTACCAGCATTTTCACATTTATCACTGAGTTGTTTATGCATTGTCAAGACCTGACATTAGAGACCTTGGGGTTATTTCTTGAAGCTTGACAATAGAGATTTACCTTTCAAGAGAGATAGG
Source organism: Sequoia sempervirens (assembly GCA_007258455.2). NCBI lineage: Eukaryota > Viridiplantae > Streptophyta > Pinopsida > Cupressales > Cupressaceae > Sequoia > Sequoia sempervirens. Next base: position 15,432 of record VDFB02009609.1, on the reverse strand, counting down.
ATATTCTATTTTGTCTGAGTTGTTGCTGTGCAGAAAACATCATCAACACCACCTTTGAACTAGTTTATCTTGAAGGTCACAAGTCTCCCCTAAAGATTTCTAAGTTCATTAGCAGCCTTTATCTCGACATCAAAACATCAAACTTAAGTCAACAATGTTGTTCCAAAATGGTTGCAAAGATCACTCCCAACATCACCCATATTTTCATCCCACATTATCATCATTGCTCCCAAAAGACTTAGAGTGTCCCTTTTACCTAGGTTTGAGTCAACTAGAGAGTTCAAACATTACAAAACTCAACACAACTCTCCCATAGCTAACACAAAATTTATGGTAAAGATGAGATCACAACACAAGAGAATCATGGAAATAGAAAAAGTTACATTTACCTCAAGTGATCCAAATCCTTTAGAATTTGATCCTAGAAGTCATGTTACACCATCACAACAACCATCATCTCCTTCAAGACCATGTGAAATCAAAGACGTCACAAACAACCCATTTGAGCTCACTAGAGAAGAACTTTTAGAACATCAACTTTTTGAAAGTGTAGCTTCTATCTCCCTGAAATTTGTAGCACAAAGTTTAACACATGATTTCACCACTCCATCACAAGCGCTAAGTCAAACATACATACCTAGTCTTACAACTAGCCTTGCTAAAGATTTTGGTCACACCTTACCATTTGAAAGTAATACACTCGTGGGTACTCTTGAAACTAATCCTCCACCTCCAACCACTATTTGGACACCTACCTTGGGTGCTCCTCCCATTCCTGAAGATCCAAAATAGCTACACTTCACTTGAACTTCACTATTCCACCACCACTTCGACATTTTGGGGAAACCCTTCTTCATCCACACCTATGAATACCACAAGTGTACCTACCATCACATAGAGTAGTATATACCAAAAATATTAAAGCAACACACAAGGGCATGTCAATACCATATCACAAAATCAACCCTCAATGCAACTAGGGACATCTTTATCCAACCCTCTGGTGGGTTCATCCATTCCATCTACCATTATCACATCATCTCCTATCAATCCACCTCAGAGAAATACCTTGGTTATGAGTTATATCAATCCCGCGAGTACCTTGATCACAATCCTTTATTTACATCTTTTGCACAAGGAAACCCTCAAAAGAACAGGTGGGAATCATCATAGCCAACCTTGATCCAAATCTATCATTCCACTTGGAAATGCAATGTATCATATTCTATGACGAGCTTGTTCCAAGAGCCCTTAATATTGAAAGATCCCTAATCTCACAAGGAAATACTCAAGCTTACAAAGACAACCGTCCTTCAACTAGTTCAAATGAGAAACCTCGTGTATGGGCTAAGAACAAAAATGCAACAAACGTTGGTGTAGTAGATGCTAAGGTCATATTAAGTGCTCATAGACCCAACAATAATCAAATTGCTATCATCCAACCAACTATGCAACAAATGGTACCACCTTAGAAAAATCAAATCAATAACACCAACATGCAACCAAGGCAAACCAATAATAGGAATAACTATCCCAAACACAAATACACACAGTTATCATAACCCATTGAGACAATCATGAAGAAATTGGTAGAGTTAAATTTGATAACACTTCATAACTTTGAAAACTACCAAGAACCACAAGAAAATCCATCTTGGTACAACGAGCGTGATCTCTGCGACTTTCATAAAATTAAAGGACATAAAATGGAAAATTACATGAAGCTTAAGAATATCATCCAAGATATCATAGAGAATGATAGCATATCTATTGAGGTACCAGCTGGAAAGCAGGATCTCAAGATATACAAGAACCCTGTGCCTAATCATAACAAAGCTAACAATAATGGAAAAGCTAAGGATAAAACTAATGTTCAGCATACCCATTCCACTGTAGTTGCCTCCTATGATAGCGTTATCACTATTGTCACCATCAAGGGAGCTAGTATGGAATGTGGAGTCACCACACGACGTGGCAAAATAACCATTCAAGGAGTTGTCCCAGCTCAATCTAGGACACAACCTACTTTGCCTGCATCTAATCCTATCAAGTACAATCTTGTAGATCAACTTAAATAGACCCCCGCTCAAATATCAATTTTGGAACTCCTAAAATTATCTCCTACACATAGGGAAATACTGTAAAAAGCCTTGTCTGAGTCATCTATTCCTGAGAACATTGATATTGATAAATTTCAAGCTATGGTAGGGCATATCACCAACCATATTCTCACATTCTTTGAGCAAGATTTACCATCACAACCATCCCATAACCGTGATTTATACCTTGAGGTTGTCATTCATAAAAACAAAGTCAAAAGAGTCTTGGCAGATGGAGGTTTTGGTCTGGACATTTGTACCCTGCAGTTGATCAAGCATCTAGGCTATTCAAAAGATACTATTGAGAAGAAAAAGAGTACCACCATCAGAGCATACAACGACCAAGAACAGGTATCACAAGGAATTATAGCACTTCTAATCCAAGTTGGACCTCTTATTATAGAAACTACATGAAAAGTACTTGATCTTGATCTTCCCTATAACATTCTACTTGGTCAACCGTGGATCCATGCTTTGAAAGCCATAACCTCAACCTATCATTAGTGTGTGAAGTTTCCTTTTGAGGGAAAAAAAAATCACTATCCATGGAGATCTTGGGCCTTTCTACTACTGCAAGAGCCTTGAATCCAAGTTTTATAAGATCCCACAAATACCCAAAAATGATGAAGGAACTACACTGTCAAGCTCATTTGTTGACCCATCATCTCTAGCCTCTACCTTAGCATCCCAAGTACCAATTGTACAAATCATACTTGATGTCAAAGCAGTAATCTAGGATGAAAGTTATGGAACGTACAAAATATTGAAAGATACCTTTGTCTTAGGAGAGTTACCGATTTCTCCCCAAACACACGGGAAACCTACATCTAGCACCAAAGAACCATAAACAATCAATATGGAAGCTACTACCTTCACCGAGTGGGGAGACCCAAATCAAGTAGACATCAATGAGCAAGATATCTCTAAAATCCTCTATCAAGATGAATGACTTATTCCTATTCTTCCCATGGAAGATGAAAAAAAAGGTCTACAACTAATGTAGAATTGGGGATATAACAAGAATGAGAAGCTAGGATAGAATGACAATGCTTTACTAGAACCCATCATTCTTGAGAAGCGACTAAAGAATATTGGCTTAGGTTGTACTACTATCAAGGTCACACTTATTGGAAAAGGTGTTGTTGCTAAACGAGTTGATGCTTCCTCTTGGTCACCTAAATTGCGTGATACTACCTTAAATGAATTTCCCCTTGATGTCACTGATCTATTTGAGAACAACACCCTCTTCATGATATCCATAACATCCTTTATCTCAAATAACCAACCAACTAAAATACGCCTAGTATATCCGCAACTCATTGAAATGGACCAACAAGGACCACTGATTCTAGATTTATTTGAAAATGATTAAGCAATCTTAGAATTCATGGGACTTCGAGACAACTTATCATGGGTAGATCACAAAGCAAGCTTTGACATGTAGCTTGATATAGGGGCATACTATGGGGAGACGATTGAATCTTTCAATCACAAAATAAATGAAATGCAACTAACATGCAAATCCTTGAGTGAAAACTACCTAGTGACACTCTCTAGTCCCAAAATAGTCAAAACAAAGGATGCATCCAATGGTGAAAACCTTTCTGAGTCACCCAAGGATGAAGGATTTAATCTCCCCCTTAGTGCAATGCATCTAGACAAGTCAACAGTACTAGCATAAAAGGATACAACAGTCAATGTGGGAACAAAAGAAGAACCTAAGATCACTTTCTATGTTGAATCCTTGTTAGATGAAGAACAAAAGAACCTTGCAAAATTCCTTAAAGAGAGAAGAGCTAAAATTTGCATGGTCATACATAGATATTCTAGGCCTTGATCCAGAAGTAGTTATGCGTCACTTAGCAGTTTATCCCGATGCCAAACTAGTTAAGAAGAAATTAAGAAAAATGCACCCTCAGATAACACTCCTGGTTAAACTGGAACTACAAAAGCTTCTTGACATTGGATTCATCCGACTAGTAGATTATCCTGAGTGGGTTTCAAACTTGGTACCGGTCTTGAAACCCCTGGGGGCATTAGAATATGTACTAATTTCAAAGATCTAAACAAGGCATGTCCAAAGGATGATTTCCCTCTTCCAAACATTGATCTCATTCTGGATTTAACAACTAGGCATGAAATGTTGTCACTCATGGATGGCTTTTCAGGATACAACCAAATCATAATTGCCAAAGAGGATCAACATAAAACTGCCTTTACTTGTCCATGGGGAACCTATTGCTAGAATGTGATGCCATTTGGGTTGAAGAATGTAGGAGCCAACTATCAAAGAGCAATTACCCTCATATTTCACAACATGATCCACAAAACAGTTGAAGATTATGTGGATGATATTTTGGAAAAATCAAAGAAGAGAAGTGAGCACATACAAGTCTTAGGACCTATCTTTGATAGACTTGAAGAATACAAGGTATGACTAAATCCAAAAAAGTGTGTTCGGGGTTACATCAGGGAAACTTCTTGGCTTCATCGTTTCACAAAGAGGGATAGAAATTGATCTAGCAAAGGTAAAATCCATCCTAGACATGGAGCCGCCACATACATTGAAACAGATGAGAGGATTACAAGGTTGCAGTCCATCAAAAGGTTCATAGCTCAACTATCAAATAAGACTCACCCCTTTTCGCATCTTCTCCATAAAGGGATAACTTACAAGTGGGATGAAAAATGTGATAAAGCTTTCCAACAGATCAAGGATTACCTACTAACACCTCTAGTACTCATGCCGCCCATACCAAACAAGCATTGATCATGTACATCTCAGCAACACCAACAACACTAGGAGCTCTTTTAGCACAACATGATGAAAACGAAAAAGAAAGAGCCATTTACTACATCAAAAAAAAATTGGTAGGCTATGAGATGAACTATTCACCCATTGTGAAAGCATGCCTAGCGGTAGTTTTTGCTTCACAAAAGTTCAAGAATTACATGTCACACCAAATCAAGCTCATCACAAAGATTGATCCATTAAAATATATATTATCCAAAGCAACCCTCACAGGACGAATGGATAAATGGGTAATGATCTTGATAGAGTTTGAAATAGAGTATGTGGAGCACAAGGCAGTCAAAGGACAAGTGATAGCAGACCAGTTAGCAGAAGCACCCATCTATGATGAGAACCCTTTGATATCTAAGTTCCCTGACGAATCAATGTTCCTTATTAATCTCACAACTCAGTGGAAGATGTACTTTGATGAATTGTTCACCCAACATGGATCAAGAGCCGACATTATTTTCATCACCCCCCAAGGTGATTGCATTCCAAAGTCTTACAAGTTATCATTCCTATGTACCAATAACATTGTTGAGTACAAATCCTTGATCATAGGTTTTAGGATAACAATTTAGTGGCATATATAAGAAATGAAATTTTATGGAGACTCACAACTGGTTATCAACCAAGTCAATGACGACTATCAAACCAAAGATGAAAAGCTCACTCTTTACAAGAAGATGGTGGAGAATCTCATTGATCTTTTTATAGACATAACTTTTGAGCAGATTTCTCACATGAACAATAGAGCAATAGACGCCATGGCAACAATTGGATCACTAGTAGACATGTCGAACAACATTCTTCAATGTGAATTCTTGGTAGAACAACTTCTCATACCAACTTTCAAAATCTGTGAATCTGAATTCACATGTGTCATTATTCATCCTGGATCTCCTTGGTACCATAACATCTTTACTTACCTTAATAGAGGAACCCTTCCATTTACATAAACCAATTCATCTTTACTTATGTGATTTGCACTTGTTCATTTTAGAGCCACAAAGCAATTGTGAGTTCTTTTTAAAGCACCAAAGGACAAATGAAAGTTTTTTTGTTCAATTGTTAACCAAAAACAAACTCTAGTAAGTTGTAGTCCTAATGTTTGTTTTAATTAAGCCTTTGCAAAAAATTGAAAAGGTTCTTTTCAAAAGCCCAAACGAAATTAGTATCCTAAGCAAGAAGAGATAACAGTTTCTTAAGAGTGTTAAACAAACACTAAAGTGTTTAAAAACACTTTGATTTTGTGAAATACCATCATCATGCTTCTCTTTCTTTTGTTTTTAATTGATCCAACCTACAAGAAAGAAAATCAGTCAGATTATGCAAAACACAGAGGTTAAAAAGCAAAAAATAGAAGATAAACTTATCATTTGACAAAAGGCACATGCTAAAATTAAATTCCAACTTTTTACTCCCTGCCAGCGGTGCAACCCGTGATTGCGTCACAGTTTGATTTCTCCAGCGGTGTTGTATAGTGCCGCTTACTAGTCAATGGTGCTATGTACCCGAACCAGTGAGCTCAAATGCGTCGCCCTTTTGCTCAACGGTGCAGTTTGGTTTTTTTGAAAATTCCCACGAGTCAAATTGGTCAAGCGACGCGGTTTGAAATTCAAAATCTTGGGAAAGAGGACTTCAGTGTCGCAGTTTGAATTTCCAACATTCCTGTATAGCGACATTGGAGAACTAGCAGTGTTGAACAGTGACGCTGAACTTGTAAACAAAGAAAAATGTGTAAATTTGATAAAAAAACGTGATTGAAAGATGAGATTTCCCTCCTTCTAGCGCCAAATGTGTGAACCCCAACCTTGGTACCTGCAAAAAAACAAGAATAAACAAGTTAGACAAGAGATTGCAAGCCAAAACAAGGATTCCCCATGAAATCCATTTACAAACTCAAAGTAGGAAAGAAAACAATGAAAAACATGATGAAAAGAACAAAATAGATTAGATCCTAATTTAAATGTGCAAACTCATGATCCCATGGGGGGAATTGGTGCCAATTTGATGTGAAAATTGGCCCTTTCCCAATTCCTAAGATGCAAGCTTCAAATGTTGAAGATATTGATCCACTTTGTTGATGAAGAATGAAGACTCCAAGCCAAAAATCTGCAATAAACCTAGCTATGACCCAATGATAATGGATGAAATCTGAGAGGATATTTGATAATGGTAACTTTAAGGTTGTGGATGCTGCATGATGATATGAGGATACATTTTATTTATAGAATGTCAAGATGGACAATGTCCAAATTTGATATCAGGGACTACATTCATCCAATGGCAAGATGCCACTTGTCAAGCTGCTATGAATGGATGAAAGATGTAAGATTTGGGGATTGGTAGCCAATAAATGCACAATTGAATTTCAAATTTGTTGAAATGACATGTAAGAGGGAAGGGGGAAATGCAATAAATGCCACTTTGCTCAAGGCAAAGGACATGTAAGAGATCTTAAATGCCTTGTTGGAAGGACATGTTGACTTGGAATTTTTGAATTCAAATTGAGAGAATATTCCAAAGATGCCTTGTGAGGAAAATAGGGATTTAATAAATGAATTAAATCTATTTTCATGTGCAACTTGCATTATCTAGAGGATGGGACATGAGATAAGGTTAAATTAATCAAGGGTTAATTAATTTGTATCGAGAGGTTAGATGATGACCTTTTGACTCAAATTTATGGATTTATTTAAATCAAATAAGAGAGAATATGACAAGAGATTAATTAAATAAGAATTTTGATTTATTTAATTAAAAGAGATGGTGTTAGATTAAATCAATGTTTTAATTTATCTAATTTAGTCGATGACTTTAGATTTAATCAAATAAATTATTTTAATTAAATAGGATAATTAGACTGCATGATTGATTTAATTAACAAAGAGATTGGACTTAATTAGATAAAATGATTTTATTCAATTAAGAGAGAATATTGATGAATCTAATCGACATGAGACGATTGGGTATCGGTTAGACGAACGATTCAAGAATAACATGTTAAGGTCAAGAGATGCACAATGTCATCAATCAGTATATTTTATCGCACTATTATTTTGCCCCTCTTTGAAGCAATGCACTTGTTGTGTTGGTTCAAAGAATAAAACAACTTCGATCAAAGCCAAAATTTTGATATTTAAAACCCTGTCTCAATCACGCCTCTAAGTGGAGAGAATATGCCAATATAATGCCCCTTGAGAGATTGGATCTAAAATTCCACTTTGGGTGATCTCGTGAAAAAAAAGGACAAAGTATCTGACATGTTTGAAAAGGCTTCGAGAGGCTAAAAACGTGTCTAAATGCAATAAAACGTTGAAAAAATAAGCCTCAACTAGATAAAAACAGGTTTGGGGGTCCAAAACCCCAATAGGATAGCCAATTACGGTGAAAAAAACCTAATTTTCATGCTTAAATGGGGCCCAAGGGGTCACTTTCAAGTCATTTTCAAACACCTCCAATAGTGACCTCAATATTTGAGCTTAGACCTTCAGACAATATGGCACAATGATAGCTTCCCTTACACATTTCGGATTGAGTTCGGACGTTCCAACGGCCACCTGACATCGGGGCACCGGTGAGTGGTCCTTATGCGAGCTTTGTCCTTCATTTAATGCTTCAATTAATGCTTTAAAGAGTCGGTCCGCCTACAACAGTGATATATGGCACCACTCAAAAGACAAATTGCGCTGCTCAGTGCTGAATAGTGTCACCGTGGTGCAATTTGGAGTTTAGAAACTTTGACGCTGAGCTCAGGGCCGATGAGTGGATTTACAAAGTGTGACACGATGACCTTAATTTTGTCCAAAGTGCGCCGCTAGGAGGGAAACTGCACCACAGCGGTGCGATTTGGCTCTTTTCAGCCCTAGCGTCAGAGTTTGATTAAAATCAAACTGCAATGCCATCACGGGTTGCACCGCTGGGGAAGTTTTTTGAACGCTTGATGAAGAATTTTTCAAATTTTTTTAACATGATGACCTTCCTTGATGCAGGACGGGGTGAGGGAGCTTTACTCAGAGCATCGTGCCCGCTGGAGATCTAGTCAATCCAGGGACCGAGCCATGTGGACCGTGACCACCCGGATTGGTTGTGGCACATTGGCGTGATGCTGCATCTAATGAGATTCACTTAGGATGCCGCCACCGGGCGAGAGATGCAGGCCAACGTAGACGCTCTATTCCATCTTTCCTATATCAGAGAGGCCAACGCCACTTTGGGACGCTTACGGATTCTTAATGCATTGCCCGCATTCATATCAGCCGAAATGATCTTTGATATGGATAGGGACGTGAGGCCTACTTTCCGCACTCCACATATGATTATCTTCCTCGAGAGGCGAGGTGTTTGAGCGCCACCGATCTTTGGCACCTTACCATTAGGTGGTTATAGCTATCATCTCAGGCCTTGTTGCCCTTGATAGGCAAGGGTGATATTTCAGTCCCGGTTGGGGATACTGCTAGGAGCAAATGGTCCGAGACAGGCCGGTTCTTTTTGCATGGGGGCCTGTTTTGCTAGCTTCACTATACAAATACCTCCATGAGTACGTTTACATGGATGGGAGAGCACTAGGAGCAGATGTGACCCTTCTTCACATCTGGGCATGGGAGCACATTTCTTGTGTTACGTCCACATGTCGTTCCAGTTCTGATGGGGCCAGACGATCCCCTCGTGGCAATTGTATACAAAGGCGGGTGTGTTCACTACATCGGGCGAAGCATAGATCCCCCATTGAGGAGGGTTCTAGATGAGATGCAGGTGTTTACTTGGTGTCCATACCTCGGTCGACCTAGATGAGCCGATGATGCTGACAAGATGTTTTTCTACCGCTAGGATCGTTTCATGCAGGGGCGAGAGAATAGTATGCTCGAGAGGTACCTACCTGGGTGCGTGCAATGTTAGTTTGAGGAGCCGCAGGATCATCCCGATGATGATTACGTAGCTGTCTTCACCCCCACCATGACACAGGTCTCATGGGGGCGATATATTCCCACTTCGGAGGTAGTTGATAGCTTCAGATAGCTGGTAGCCCGGCCATGGGCTTATGATCGGGTTAGTGCATCCGTAGAACCACTCGTGCCCACAGAGATTGGTTGGTTCCGGCTCCGCTTCGGCTGAAAATATCGTTACCCAAAGGTGTGAGATAGAGGCAGAGGGGAGGCTAAGGATGGAGAGATTGGTGGTTTGATGGGATCAACCTGGCTAGGCCTCCACCAAATAGGGCATGGAGACGAGTATGCATAGAATCAACAGCAGGAGCCACCACGAGATGAGGATCAGCTCGTGTGCAACTACACTGGTGCAGCCGGTTAGGGCTGCATGAGACACTTGATTGCACAGCCGCAGCTCCAAAATAGGACATGATAGTCGAGAGAGATCAAAGTAAGGGTCAGAGGAGCAACTCAGGGCTGAGAGAGATCAGGCTATTCAGCAGAGACAGGCCGTAGAGCTACAGACAGCCACAGAGCTAGGATGGCGACAACAGCTAGAGAGTATGGCAACCTCCTCCTCCCAGGGTATAGTGTCAGTTCGGTCCTACAGGGACGCCGTCTAAGAGGCAGAGTATTATCGACAGTTTTACCATGATGTTGTACCCAAAGCAGAGCGGGTACTAGAGTATTCAGAGCGGGCTAGCCATAGACCAGCAGAGGGTCATGGTGACAGAGGCGAGGGTAGCATTCACAGAGATCAAGCTTGATCGAGATGTCATGATACTTTTTTGTGCCTTATGGTCTCATATTTGATAGCCCGATGGGCCTTTTGTACTGATTGACACATATGTACAATGATCCGATTTATTCTTTGTACTATGACAGTTGATGATATATATATGAGCCGATTTTGAGATGATGCAATGTGTTCTCTTTATTTATGTGTGTATGGTTCTACTTCTATATGTTATGGATGCATTTATTTCTAATGATGTTTATGCATTATGATTATGACTAATAGATCTATATTATGCTAACCTATGATATGATGTGTAATGATGTTATCTATATGATGATCTATTTATGATAATGCAAATGAGATGATCCGATATGTGATATGGATTTTAATATGCAAGGTGTATATGCGAAATGATTATGAATTATGCTTATAACATGTTTATGAATGGATGTATGCTTTGTATGTGATGGACTATTCGATTTATGCTTATGTGGGATTATTTATGCAATAAATGATTTATGATGTTATTTATGAGATGATTATAGATGATGTAATATGAATGCGATGGTCGTGATATGATGTAAATGAAATGGTGCAATGCAAATGAGATGGTATTATGATGATGTTTAGAATAACAAATGTGATTATCCTAAACGTATTTAAATGATGATCTAATGTATGTGATGCATTTAATAGGATGTGATGTTATGTTAATGCAAAGTGATGTGATGATGTGTAATGTAATATGAATGTAATGGGATAATGCCATGATGTTATGCAAGTATGTATGAAAATGAATTAAATGCTTATATACCTATTATGTATGTTTATGCAAAAAATGATTATGAAATGCTTATGTAAATGTTATGTGATGATTTGGATGTAATGTAATGGGTGAAATGCAATGAAATGGATGCATCTATTTCTGAAAATGCTTATGATGACATGCTTATATGATGATGGAAATGCAATGTATATATGATATATTTATGCAATATGCTAATGATTTGTGGATGTAGAATCAATGACGATGATGATGATGATGAACTGTCATAGTACCTTGTTAGTGCGGTTAGCCAGGAAAGAAGGAGTCATTTCAACAAGACACAAGATGATGCAAATGATGATGATGATGATGATTACTTGTCGAGGAATTGGGATTTTCAAAGGGCCATATTTTCTTATGTTTGATAACACACGTGGTACGATGCATCAAGATATAGAAAACCAGGATGACGTGGTACCTAGTGAGATGGACTTTGACTTGACAAGCAGATAGGAGTATCCTTGTTCACACCTGACATATGGAAACCTTGCTAGGATGCACTTTAGAAGTTTCAAACATCTCAGACTAGAACATAGAAAGGTAAACCTATCCATGCAATAGTCAACAAGTTGCTCTAGACCTCCTCCATACATACCTAACAAAGAAAGTATTCGCCAAGGTTATTTTACAAGAACGTCCAACAGGCACAACAGATAAAAGATAATGAGCGTTTGCCCCATTCCTATCTCTCTAAATCCTTCATTTGGATATCATCGAGAGGTCCTTGGAATGAGTGCAAATAAGATAAGTCCAAAGATAAAGACAAAGTAAACAAACAAGCTGATGTTCTTCAATACCGCTAACCAAAGGAGAATGTGTTTTCTAAGGATAAGAGCCAAAACTATTTCCAAAAGATAATGCCCATTGTAGGAAGGATTCATCCTAGGACATGTTAGTGGATGGAGGCACGCCATTTTGTTTATCGAAAGTGTTTCCTCTGATAAATAATGCCTGTTGTAGGAAGGATTCATCCTAGGACATGATGTTATCAGATGATTGATATGAGACTATTTGGATGATGGACTATCGACACCAAGAATTGACCAACTTGTTTACGTACTGGCTTAGACCTAAGACTTGATGTTTTGAGTTTTCACTTTTGACCTACTAGGCTTGTTTCTAACTATTTCACCAAAGGTTGAGGATGACGATCAATTTATTATGAGTGGTGTTTATTGCGGGTGCAAACAAGATGAGACAGATGGATTTTTTCAAATATTTGGATGTTTTTGATGTTTTGCAATGTTTTGAGGCTGTTTTTGGTATTTTTCAACGTTTTTCAAATGTTTTTTTTTTTTGATTTTCCAGTGTTTTGGGATTTTCTGAGATTTTGACCAAGAGACTAACCTAACGACCTATCCTAGGGGCCTCTGGGGCTGATCAATAGATTAGCCTTGCCTATGTTATACACGTAGGGACCACATAGTTCGACTGCCGACTTGACCAATTTACAGATGAAGGTATACATGATGAACTGTTAGTTTATTACGATAGACTCCTAAAGGACTGTCCTAAGTGTCTCGAGGGATGATCGAAGATCAACCTTGTCTACGTTCAAGCTCAGAGATGACGTAGTTCGACTAACGACTATTTTTTTGACTTTTTAACTGACTTTTTTGACTTGTTTTTTGGATTTTGATATGTTTTGATGTTTTTGGATTTTGTGCTTTTTTGATGTTTTTGGATTTTTTGATATTTAGGACTTTAAGATCATATATGAATCCGATCCGATAAGAACATGCCCCCAGCGTGATGCGATAGACTACTCCGATAAAGGTAGGACAAACTGACCTTTAGGATGAGCCGAGTAGTTCTAGGAGGGATCATGATACGAAAACAAGACCAAGCTATGGTGCAGATGCGAGTGGATGAGTGATGGATGGAGATTTGGATATGATGGAAGATGGAAGCGAAATGGATGGATGATGCAAAACAAACCATAAAGATCCTCAGCGAAAGTGCTTATTTACAATTGGCATACTGCTTGCTGGTTTTCACCAAGGTAATTCTTGTCCAAAGCATCGGCGGGTTTTCACTAGAGGACCATTTTTTATCTTTTACTATTTTGATCCTTTTTTTTCATTTTTTGTCTTTTTTTTCATTTTGTTGTTACCAGATGTTTGTTTCCTAGGTTTTCGCCGGCAACCATTTTTTTCAGACATTTTTAATTTTGGATTTTTAGTTCTATACCTTGAAAGATTTAGGCATAAACTTTTTTGAGATGAGAGTCGCTCATGGCTCTTGCAGGTTCTGGGTGTTGATAACTCCGATATGCCCTTGACTTGTAATCTCAGATGATCTAACGTCCCAACCAATTGGGTTCAAACTTTCCTTTGCTAATACTTGGGTTTAAATATTCTTCCATTTTCTTTACATCTGGGCCCGACTTGGAAAGTCTTGCTTCCGATTTCTCTTATTGTAGCTCCATTTGAGTCTATTCAAATAGACTTGCAAATGATTCAAAGCATCGATACGTCTCTCATCTAGTAGCTCCATCTCATTTAGTCTTGATACCTGGTACTCTTCATATGTGATGAGGTTTTGCAGTGATATACCAAGTGATGGGAACTGATCTCAATGGGGGAGTATGACTTTGATCCGTAGACCAAGGAGAAGGTGGTGGTGCCAGTGGGTGTGCGGATGCTGGTTCGATAGGCCCAGAGGGTGGGATTAAGTTGTAGATGTCAGTCACGACCTGCATCATTGACTGCTTTCTTGAGGATTTTCAAAATGGTTTTGTTTGTAGTTTCTTGGCCATTTCCTCGGGATAAGGTGGAGAAGCAATGTTGATTTGAATTTTGCATAAGTCACGAATCCCTCGATTCTGAATGGTGTCCCATTATCTAAGATAATGGCTTGTGGGACACCATAATGACATATGAGATAGTTCAGATAAACTTTGAAATTTCCTCTAGTTATGTGTAATGCCATGTATGGCTCCACCCACTTAGTAAAGTACTTCCGCTATAGTTAAGGATGAATTTATGGTCGCTAGATGAGAGGTGCGGGTATAATTTTCCCAATGAGACGAGTCCCCACCTAAAAGGGCCATGGTGTTATGATAGGATGAAGTTCTTGAGTTGGGGCATGGATGAGGTCCCCATGTTGCTGACATTGTAGGCACCTTTTGACATAGTCATGTGCTTCTCTTTCCATTGTAGGTCAATAATACCCCATCCTCAATATTTTCATGGCCAAGGTCATTCCACTCGAGTGCGAACCACATATACCGTTGTGTACTTCAATTAGAGTGGTTAATGCCTCCTCAGCGTTTAGGCAGCGCAGTAAGGTACCTTCTATGCTCCTATGGTATAGGGTATCACCTAGGATAACAAATCTGGATTCCTTTTTAACAAAGGTTCGTTTTAGGTTTGAAGGTAGGTCGACGGGTATGACTCCTACTCGAAGGTATGTGTAGATGTCATGAGACCAAGGATCACCAGGACCAACGATTTCGCACACATATTGTGATTCGGGTACCTCAAATGAGGGAACAAGAAGCTGCTCAATCAGGAATTCATATTTTGGAATGTTGTGAGGGATGTCTAATAAGGACCCAATTGTTGCCATGGCATCTGCTGCTCTGTTGTTGGCTCCAGGAATCTGCTCAAATGTGATTTCAATGAAGGATTCTTTTAGAGTCTCCACCAATTTCTTATATGGAGTGAGCTTGTCGTCTCGTATCTGATATTCATCATTGACTTGATTTATGATCAATTGGGAGTCTCCATATACTTTGAGAGCTATGATGTTCCACTACACTGCTATCCTAAGACCTATAGTCAAAGCCTCGTATTCCGCGATGTTATTGTTGCAAGGAAATGCCAGTTTGTATGACCTTGGTATGCAATCCCCTTGTGGGGTGATGAAGAAAACACCAGATCTTGATCCATGTTGTGTGTATGAGCCATCGAAGTATAGTTTCCAGTGGTTAGGTATGTTGAGATTGAAAATGGATTCATCTGGAAATTCTGAGACAAGAGGATTCTCAAAATAAATAGGTACTTATGCTAGTTGATCTGCAATAACTTGGCCCTTAATCG
>VDFB02009608.1:0-15156 GCA_007258455.2 Sequoia sempervirens | reverse complement strand
TTAAATTATATAAATACAACAACAATTTAAGAAAATTAATGTTGAAAAATATACAATTGATCATTCTTGTTATGAATTACAATCAATCATTAGTAATGAAATGAGGTTAAGTGATATCAATGGAGTTTATATGGAGAATGGTTAGAATCAAATATGAAAAAGATGTGATTATGTGTTAAATTATATAAATACAACAACAATTTAAGAAAAAAAAGATGTGATTATGTCTTAAATTATATAAATACAACAACAATTTAAGAAAAAAATAATTGTGCTTTTGACTTCTATCCATTATCTTTTTTAACTAAATGTTTGGTCTAATTTTATATGAAGTGCAATAAGGGTTGCACTCTTATAGATAGCATTGATCTATGTGGATGATGTATATGCACCTCAATGGGACCCATTGCATAAAATGTGAAGAAAATGCAAGGTTGAAGTCCAACTTATTATTAATTAATACATTTTTTAATCATATTATAAGCATTACTTTCTATTTCACACCTAACAATGGTTAAATTTGTATGCTTGTATCGTAGCTAATCAAAAAATATGACAATTATATAAAATAGTTGTAGTGGCTAGTACTTGCCTTATGTTTTAGTTTGTATTTGTATTGTGTTGAGAGTGGCAAACATGAATGCATTGGAACAAATATTTGAAATTTCTAATTATGGAATGCATTTAAGAAGTAATTGAATATAAATGTTAAGTTTTGTGCTAAAGTTACAATTAATGTTAAGAGTTAGGTTTAGGTTTAGGTTTAGGGTTAAGGTTACAAATAGGGTTAGGGTCGGGGTTACAATTAGAATTAGTGTTACTTTTAGAATTTGGGTTAGGGTTAAGGGTAAAGATAGATTTAGAATTAGGGTTGGGGCTAGAAATAGTGTTAATGTCGAAATTAAGGTTAGGATTAGAGTTAGGGTTAGAGTTAGAGTTAGAATTAGTGTTGGTTTAGGGTTGGAGTTAGGATTAGTATTAGTATTAGGGTTACAATTAAAATTAGGTTTAAGGTTAGAGTTAGGATTAGAGTTAGGGATAGGGTTAGAGTTAGAGTTGGAATTAGCATTAGCTTTAGGGTTGGGGTTAGGGTTAGGGTTAGAGTTATAATTAGTGTTAAAGTTATGTTTACTTTAGAGTTAGTATTAGGAATATAAATAGGGTTAGGGTTATGGTTATAAATAGGGTTAGGATTAAATTTACAATTAGAATTAGTGTTAGCTTTAGAATTAGGGTTAGGGTTAGAGATAGATTTAGAGTTAGGATTGGAGTTAGAAATAGTGTTAATGTTAGAATAATAGTAATGTATATTAAATTGTAACCCTAACCCTAATTGAATTGTAATCTTAACCCTAATAAAACTCTAACCCTAATCTTATTTGTACCCCAAAATTTATCATAATCCCAAACTTTATTATAGAACCCTGACCCTACACCTTAACCTTAATCTTAACCCCTATCATAATTAAACTATAACCCTAATTAAACCTTAACCCTAATCTTAACCATTGCCCTAATTAAACATTGACCTTAAAATTAAACCCTAACCCTAATTGAACCTAAACCCTAATTCAACTTAGACATGGTGCCCTAATAGCCAGGTGAACCTTGTTGAGATCTAGCCCTAGCCCTAATTGAACCCTTACCTAACCCTAACCTAATTAAACCTTGGCAACCCTAAACCTAATTGAACTTGACCTTAACCCTAACCCTAATTGAACCCTAGCCTAATCCCAACCCTAATTCTAACCCTAACCCAAAGCTTTGTCTTAAAACCCTAACCTTGGCCATAATTGAACGTGATCCTAATTGAACTTGAACCCATAATTGAATCTTAACCTTTATTAAACCTAAACCCTAACCCTAATTAAACCATGATCCTAACCCTTATTAAAGCCTAATTGAATCCTAACTAGGTAACCTAACTTAACCATAACCCTAATTAAACTTGAACCTTAACCCTAAGCCTAATTGAACCCTAAACCTAACTCTAAACCTAACCCTAACCTTAATTCCAATTCTAACCATAATCATAATTCTAACCCTATTTGTAATCATATTTCTAAAATGAACCCTAATTTTGATGTAAACCCTAATTCTAACTATAACCTTAATTAAACCCTAAACCTAACCCTAATTAAACCCTTAGAACCAAAGCTTAACCTTAACCCTAATTAAACATGAACCCAAACCCTATTCCTATTTGAACCCTAATCATTATTTAATCCTAACCTTAACTTGAAGATTTCTCTTATAATCCTAAATGAACCCTAACCTTAACTAGACCTTAGCCTTATCCCTAACCCTAATTAAACCTTGATCCCTGTAATTAAATGCTAACATTAACCCTAATATAATCAAATCATAATTTTAACCCTAATTGAACTCTAATCCTAACACTAATTGTAATTAAACCCTAGAACCCTATTTAAACACTAACCATAATTGAACCCTAACTCTAACCCTAATTGAATTTGAATCCTAACCCGAACCCTTACCCTAACCCTAATTCTAATCCTAACCATAACTATAATTCTAACCTTGCTCAAATTCATATTTCTAACACTAATCTTAATTCTAATGACAACTCTAATTCTAACTATAACCCTAATTAAATCCTAACCCTATCTCTAATTGATTTTTAACCATAATTTAACCCTAACCCTAACCTAATCTTAATCCTAACCCCAATTAAACTCAAACCTGAACCCTAACCTTTATTGAATCTTAACCCTAATTATATTTGAACCCTAATTATAATTTAACCCTAATCTTGACTTGAAGATTTCTCCTATAACCCTTTAATTGAACCCTAATAGTAATTTAACCCTAATCATTTCTTGAGTTCAAGATTTCTCTTATAACCCTAATTGAACCCTAACCTTAACCTTAACTAAACATTAGCCCTAGAACCCTAACCCTAATTGAAACTTAATCATAATTAAACCCTGACACTAACCCTAACCCTAACATTAACCCTAACTCTAACCCTAATTGAACTATAATCCTACCCATAACTCTAATTGAACCCTTACCCTAATTGAATCCTAGCCCTAATTAAAACTTAACCATAATTGAGCCCTAACACTAATCCTAATTAAAACCTAATCCAAATTAAATGCTAACTCTAACCTTAAGTAAATCTTAACCCTAAACCTAATTGAAACCTTATCCTAAAGCAAACCCAAATTTATCTTGTGACCCTTGTTAGATGCACAGGACAACTGAGAGAGGGGGTGAATCAATTATACAATAAAACATTCAATCCTTCATTAAAACCCTCATTAAGCATTAGGAGAATATAAACATATGAAATAGTAATGCAAACACAAACATACATAAGAGAACACTAGATTTGCATGGAAATCCCTAAGTAGGGAAAAACCACGATGAGGATTAGCTCACATATATATTAATAACAACACCCAATACAATTAGGCTCACTTCCCAGAAAAAGTAGAAAGGCTCATTGTCAGGTGGCTCATTGCCAAGGGCTCACTACCCAAAAGAAAGAAGAATAGAAGAAATTGTTACAGAGAAATTCACTATCTCAAAGCAACAAGAAGACCCACCACTGTACAACTCTATGCCATCCACAACCTTTGGTTTGTGCTACCTCTAGTAACTTCAAGCACACTAAAGATGTAAACACCTTATGTTCACTACATCAGAGTAATAGGCTTTAATTTCACACTCAAATCACCACACTTGATCACATTTGCATCTTTCGCACACCATTACACTCATTTCCAATAATATACCTTGCATTTACATACCATCCATGACCTAGAAACAATCTTAATTAGGTCAACCTCAATGAAAGCGTATACTCGACATGCAACACCAAAATAGGTCGGCACAAACACCTCCACAATGGAAAGAAGTGAAGGAAAACCACACCAAGGGTTAACTAGGACCCAAATCTACACTGACATGCATCACCACACTTCCACAAACAACTAACAACCTTTGCAATTAACACTAGCACCCAGGTCGACCAAACCTGCACTAACACTAACAAGTGACCACATACACACTTCCCCAAGTTTGAAAACAATATGTGGACCGCAAAGAAACACTTCATAATATCCACACAACACCCCAGAATATTCTAGCATCATCACTATCTAATATTCTACAACCCTACCACAACTACTTGAAACAAAAAATACTTTCATCCTATGCATTAGGATGCACTACCACTGAACTCCAACATAAGAGCTAAACTTGCATAGTAACTCAACACTAGAAACTCCAAGGGAAGGTAGATACAGACAATATAAATTATGTTCCCAAATCACATAAGACAAGAAACAACAATGTAAAGAAATATTAATGCAGCCGTCCCTCATTTCTAAGTAGACAACCTTCTTCATGAATGTAAAACAACGTCACACACAACCTACTCGTATGATCAAAACCTAAGACTCTGAATATAGCACCTCGATCATCACATCAAACTACATAAGCATATCTTCAACCATCAAGAAATGTAGACACAATAGCGAACCATGTCATAGTAAACACTCTCTTATTCAAATTTTCTCAAAAGTGCTTGGAAACCAAGTGAACCAGCTCCATCAGTAACACCAAAAAAATCTTCTCAACATATCTATAAATTCAACAATCTCCCCATCTACAATACCTGCTCAACACCACACTAGAGGTTGACATCAGTGACAATAATAAAGACATGAAGCCACAATAGTGGTTTTACAATTGGGGAAGGAAGAAATCACAAAAATGAATGCATGGCAAAAAACTTGATTTTAGGGGTTTGTACGAACCTATTGGTTCAACCAAACCCATTAGGGGTTCGCTAGAACCTGGGTTCGACCGAACCCTTTTAATGCTTTCCTGCCAAAAAAGGCAACAAAACCCCTTATAAAAGGGGGGTTCGAATGAACCCTGGTTTTAGCAAACCCCTAGAGGTTCATTCGAACCCCCCTTATTCCTCATCCCCCCCTGAGACACAAAAAACCCTAAATTTTGGCACTTCGGAGCTCGGGTTGAGGATGAAAATGGATGAATCTTCAAAAACCCAACTGGAATCAGGTAGTCCTCGGAACAAGCTATCCAATGAATATAGATTTTAATATGTTTCATTTTATTATGTATTTGTTTTAGTTTTATTAAACATAGGTTTTTTCATTCGAAAATGAAGGTCTTTCAATTACGCACATGTGGAAAAATAGGGATTATCAAAAAAAAAATTAGAAAATATAGTGCACCAAATATTGAAGTCCTTGATCAAAATAAAATCTAAAATGAATTTTTGATAAATACAAAAAACTTGGCATTATACGGTCGCGCTATGTCTGAATTGTAATTGGTTTGACTTCGAAACTTGATTAAAGAAAAAATATTCAATAAAAAATTTTCTAACCAAGTGGAAGCACTAGATATCGGAGTTAAAAATTTAAATTCGAAAGAATGAGAATTTTATCCTTCATGGAAGCAAAGTTATGTGTTATACGGTGTGCATCACTTTTAAAAATGTTGTTTTGAAAAATCAATTTTAAGTGGGAGATGGAAAAGAAGTGCAATATGATTTGAAGAATTTTTGAAAAAAATATTTTTAGAATCTACATACAAAATGTGGCGAGACTCTGGTTGCATCATCTTCAAATTCTTCACGGTTTAGCGCTATAGGCACCCAGAGTGTGAAGATTTAGTTAAAAATAATAATTTGATGACCAATGTCTAGTACATGTAATGCAACACACTCACTATTGACATCAATGAAAACACTACACCAATCTTCCTGACCATTCTAGAGGTTGACAACTATTGACACTAATGACAACACCTGTACCATACTTGCAACAACCCTAATTAAACCCTAATCCTAACCCTAAATGAACCCCAACCTAACCCTAACCCTAATTGAACCCTAATCCTAATTAAACCCTAATTCTAACCTTAATGCTAACACTAATTGAACGTTAATCCTAAGCCTAGCTTTAATTGAACCCTAACCCTAATAATAATAATTTATTATGTTAATTATTATTATTAACTTATTAACTATAACCTAATAATTAACTTTATTATTAATAGATGATCATTATTATAATTATTTATAATAATAATAATTAAAGTTCATAATAATAAGTTAATAATTAAGTTTAACTTATTATTATAATATTAATTATCATTATAGTTAATTATTATTATAATAACATTAAGGTTTATTATAAGTTAAATAATTAGGGTTTTAATAATTTATAAAAAATAGGATCATTATTGTAATAAGTTAATTCTGAAAAGTTAATTTATATTAAAGAGATTTTATTTCCTTAGAAATAGTTTAAAATTGATCTATAATATTTAAAAAGAACAATGAAAAATAAGAAGGGAGTTCAAGCACAATTCAAGCAAATCTAAAGGAAATAATAGATAAACACTATAGAAAATGTATATAAAAACAAATCTTATATTTTGATGTTTCACAAATCTTGACATATCTAATTACTAGTGATGAAATCACTTCCTACTTAATAAAAAATAATAATAAATATGAATGAAAGAAGTCTTCTACTCATAGAACATAATTGAAGCTCAAAGTCTTTGACAAAGACATTGACAAAAATACACATTTTTTAACTTCATAAAATATAATGATCTAAAAAAGCTAATATGTCCTCTAATCTCATGTATCTAAAACTAAAAAAATTATTCAATTTTAATCTCCATCAAACAAATGTAACAAATATAATAATCAATCTCAATACAAAAAAGGGGTGAATAAACTCGAATGATATTAAAATAACCCTCAATCTACATTATAGAACTATCAATTCATGGTAATTTTTCTTCAATTATAACCTTTTATTTTGTGGTGGTCATCGTCTTCTTGATAGAAAACTTTGGCAATAACAAGCAACTCAATGATAGAGAATTATCAAAAGTGGGGCCAACCCATTCCTCCGGCTTTGGCTTTGTCTTTGACATTTTGATAAAGGTTTTGGGAGTTTTTGGCCATGGCATGTAGCATCTCCACCACGCTCAAAGTTGTAGCATTGTGGGTCCATCCAGCAACAACACAACAAGGTCATGTATAACATCCACCCCTATAGAAACTCTTCTGACAAACATATAACCCCGGTTAATACTCCTCCAATGCTTTCATCACCAATGCAGGACATAATTTAATTGTCATAAATTATCTCAATTTTTAGAATGTTTCTTTAAATATCACCCAGCTTTATTAAATGCAATCCAAGATGTATTGTGATGTGGAACTTCAATTGAAGACTCGAGTAGGATTAGATAAACAAAACATTAAAGAAAGAATTTGATTTAGCTGAAATCGCGTGAAACCTGCACAAAAAAGACCCAGTCTTCTTTACAATTGTCTTTAGCAATTAAATCCAACCTCATAGAATAAGGCACCCTAGATAATCCTGAATGATTTTTGAAATCCATTGATTGTAAATCCATCGTAGAAGGATTTTCCAAATATTTAAGTTTAACATTAGACAAAGACTATCTTATATAAATTTAAACACGTCAGTTTAAACCCAATCTTAAAGGGTGTTGTGAACTTAGCAAAATGCAAGGCAACCCTATGGAATAGCGTTAACAAATCTTAGAGATTAGAGATAAACCATAACAAGCAAATTCTAGGAAACTAAATTCATAAAGTAGATCACAATTAAATAATTGATTCCCTAGAATCAACAACACCTGCGAAATATGATGATCCTTTGAACAAGATCATGTGGAAGCTTGAAAGCCAAATTTTCATTAAGAATAGAACACCCCATTGAGCATATGAACATGACACCCCTTCTTTCCATTTTCTATCCTCGTCGTCAAAAAAATCCATGCAGATCATTATGTGATTGCTCTGTGTATGTTCTAGCCACTTGTTCTCTGCCCCAGTAATTCAAACCTTTTCTTTATTTTACACACATGACCACTCATTCCCTATGCCTTCGGTCTTCAATTATAATGCAATTACTTGCAAAATATAATGCAATGCTATGTGTGTATAACAAATAATTATATTGGAAAAATCATGGTGATAAGGTTATTTTACTGAGAACCTGGTTAGAGCTCAGTGCCACAATTAAAAGCTTCAGGGAGGAGATATATATGTGAAGAAGATGTGTACACGATTCCCTAATCGTTCTTCACCCATGGACCTATCAGAGATTGTCCCCGAGGACGTCAATATTGGCTTCTTGGCTGCGATAGGGATGGGCACTAGTACTCATTTTCTGCTTTCTTGGTAAGATCAAGAGTTTGAATCCCATCAATGAAGAAAAGAAAGAAGAAAAAGGACGAGAAGGTATCTAAAACTAAATTTATTTGTGGCCTATTGCTCAGGTAGCATGTGGTGGTGGTCTTGTTATATGAAGACCAAGTACAAAATAATATCAACGACCAAAGAATACATTGATACGACCTTGGATGAGCAGGTTTCTCAAGGCCCATTGAGGTTCACCTTATTAGAGCTCATCACTGCAATGAAATTTTTCAGCGAGGACGAAAAGCTCAAGCAAGGAGGCTTCAGATTGGTTTACCGAGGGGTTTTACAAGAGATGGAGGAGGTCGTAGCAATGAAACAACTCTCTCAAGTGTGTAGACAGGGCAAGAAAGAGTACGTTGTAGAGGTGAGCATAATTACTAGGATGGGCCACCGTAGTCTGGTTTAGATTTTGGATGGTATCATGTGAAAAGGGTGAATTGCTTTCGGATTACGAGTACGAGTACAAGCAGCAACTTAAATCAACGTTGAGGATTGGCTTTTGACTGTTGGGTCTCCTTGGGGACTAGTCTCAAGTACCCAAGATACAGGCAGCTAGCCGTTGGGTGGGGTTGTGAGGATACCCCGTTAACCAAAAAATCAGCATTGGGGCAAAGAAATTAAGTATCTGCCAAGAATTTTTGGTTTCACAATCATTTTAGGAACTACTCTTTCACTAGCATCGTTATGCTTTAACACCTTACCTTCTTACATTGCAAATTTCAACCTTGAGAATGGGCATCAATTTAAATCATGAGAGGTTTTTATGTACATGGATTGTTTCCATCTATATGCAATTATACAATGCTTCTCAACATAATGAATATAGTGACTATAAATACATTCATATTTCATGTAGTTTTGTCAACATCATAATGTTTTTATTTTATTTCCACTTCATTTATACTCTTTTTTATATGCACGAGTCTTCTTTCAATAATTATTTTTTGTTTCATTTTAAATTCACAAGCTCAATATAACCACTTTTTCAATCAAAATTATGATGATTACAATATATATTTATTTTGAAATATATCATGAATTTACAATCAAAGAGTTAATTCTATTCTATATGTGTAATCTCATATGTTTCAACTTTATCATTTTGCTCACTCATGTAACCCCTTTTCTTTAATATAGATGTTTTAATATTTTGTCTACAGAATTATGATCATGTGATGACATAGTACTTACATAGTGAATGACATTCATATCCCACACTATGCAATCACCCATCATTGAGTACCATATAATCTATATACTTAAAATATATTGGACAAGATGATAGTCATGTATTTTATACTACATGAATATCCTCTTTTTCTATACCAAATACAATTGAATGGAAATAAGTACATAATTATCATTAACAAATTTCATACCATTTCACATATTCAAACAAAGCTTCAATATAATTTTTGAATCCAACAAGAATGTAACATGTAAATTAGCTGCCTGTTATCAATAGCCCATGTTTGTAACACCTAATCTAGTAAAAAAATCAAAATATATCACTTCGTCATAGACTCATAGGTAATTAATGACATGATATAATATTCTAAGGACATCTTTTCTATAAAATACTTTATAAAAAACATGTGCAAAGTTATTGGGTTGATCAAGTCCAATAACAAAGTACAACAAAATAAAAGAGGGTAATGTTATTAGGCATAGTAACAATAATCTAGAAAAAAAGTACACTATTATCACCATGGATAATTCTTAGGAAACTTTTAAATTCGTGCATAATGTATGTTTACACTAATATCTAGATGTTATTTTTATTTTTTTAGAAGTTGTCTCTCCCGTTGTAAAAATTTGGCATGCCCCCATGTAAAAGCCTATTAGAAACTATTGAATTTCACATCCTATAATACAACAGTATTTTGACCAACACATTCAAATAACATAGCAGTTTACCAATTCTAAGACACGAAAAATAATCTTGAGACTTATAGGTTAGGTCCACATGTAAGTTAAAATAGACTTACATAACAAATCAATGTCTTAGTTTTAAACACATAGCAAGCATAGTAAAATCACTTTCTCAAATACATACAAAACTAAATGAAAATTAGTATGGATAGACAATCCTCACCATTAGAAGTATTATTCTGGTAACTCTATTTTAAAGATAACTTCCTTGTATAAGAGGCAGTAGAAATATAAATAAAGTTAAATTTGAGATTACTAAAATCGTGATCTCTTAATTGAAATCACATCTCTATAAATCACTCTCCCTAGAACTTCATGAATCATTGAACCAATATAATATTTTATTATTATTGATATGGATATTTACGAAAAATTATAATACGAAAGTAAACCTCTAAATTTATGCTAAGTTCAAAATAAATAATTGCTCTTTTATATACTAACTCATAATTATACATAGAAAAGTATCTATTATGAGATTCATCCATACTATTAACATAAAGCTTATTGATTTTGAAATTTAATTACATTATTATATTAGACCTTGACCCATTTTTTGTGTTCATTCTTTTACCCACAATTGTTCAATGATTTATATTTTGACAATACACATACATAAAATCAAGAAAATTGAAAGGAAATATGCATCCACCCAAGATAATTTCCACATAACCCAAATAGAGAAATCTATACAAAGAAGTATTCAAAATCCATACTAGACAATATATACCATCAAAGATGACACAAGATATAACTTGAAAAAACCCTCAAGACATAAAAGCCCAACCTCCAAAAACATCAATCGCTCATGTATTATTCAACAATAAATATTACAATACAACTTTAATAGAGTCCTCCATGAACATGTTTGAAACCTCAAGCCCTCTACAAGCACTCCATGTGAACAAGCATGTAACCACACATCCTATGCCATGCTTCAAACCTCACAAATTCTAACAAGAGATTCTCTCAACCCCTAAGCCAAAATAGCCAAGCAACCAATTAGCCAACCTTAGACAACTACCCATGTGTTTTCTTTTATAGAAACAATCTCACACAAAACTACCAAGTGGTATTAAATAAAACCATGTGACTAATACCATGAGCTTACAAAACCATTAACCTCCACATTTAATTCCTGGTACTAATTTTTTCCAACATTAAATATTTTCCTATGTGTAACCATACATTAAATATTTAATCTAATGTTACATACAACACATACAGTGGCCCCAAGAATGCTAACCCATGTGATGCATGCATCCCTAGATCCACTAGGTGCACCACATAATAATAAAATATTAAATTACAACATTATGCAAGGTGGACAACACACCTTTTTCTAACATTCTCCCGCTTGTTGTATACATTACATAAGGGGTAAACAAGTAAACTCAAACATGAACAAGGGAACAATCTCCATAGCCACATATATGGTCAAGGAATCAAAGTACTCCATGTGCTCCATCAAGATACCTGTGCACAACAAGAATCAAGGTGACCACCATTTCAAACACAAATGCTCTCATCCTCTGTCATTCTAACACACAAAAATAAGAAGCCATCCAAAGAGATGTCGCACTAACTGTCACAATGAAGCATAAGTCCCACCTCCAATTGATATCCCAATACATAAACACTCAACCCAAAGGTAATAAACATTTATCAATAGCTATCAAGATATAATCTAGTTCCATAGCTGAAAATAACACCCACAACAAATGCTAACATATCCAACTATCCATACATCAAAGGTCTACAAATCATAACAAGTGAACCTCATTCCATCAACATATACAATGGGCATAGCATGTAATCACAAGCTCTGAGTACCAAACATGTCATATAATGAACACACACTAGGAACTCTAACTATATAGGTAATTTCAAATCTGAAAATGATCAAGGTATCCAAGATCCACCAATAGCATCACATAGAAAGTGTAATCAACATGATGTAGTGCCAAGGAACATCCAGAAAGATATGCAAATCATGAAAACCAATATGCTGCAATACATCTCTCACCACAAGTCTTCATAGCTCTCCCAAGTTCTCCACACTCAACAAAGGAAAGAGATAAAGGAACATCCATGTTGTCACCAAATAATGAACAACACATGACCACAAACATAGTGATCAACATAGCTCCACATAATATCTCAAATCCAATGTCATGTGAATACAACATCCATAAAGTAGAACAAGACCAAAGAGAGAACGTGCAAATCAAAACATGTAGCATATCCTTCTATACACACCTCTAAAGCTAAGTTGTGGTAAGTATGATCTCCTCCATAAAACCCCAAAAAGAATAGCATTATCCACATCTAACCATATAACCAAGATGTATGCATCTCAAACCAAAGGAAAATCAAACCAAATCCATTCTCAAACCAAGGGAATAAGCCTAATAACATCTCTTAAACTCAACATCATGAATAATATCACAATTCATAAGGAGATAAACATGTCGAAATCCCTCAAATGAATCCTTCAAAACCAACAATCCATATGCATGAGAAGATAAAGTATAAACATAATGTATCTAAAAATAACAATGGACAATACCTCATAGATGATAAACTGTCAAGTAGACCAAGAGTGAGGAATGAGAATGCTCCTTCAAGATATCCAAGTCATCATAACTCATCTAAAAATAATCTCCTCATAGTTCCATGTTGAACTCATGTCCAACCAAGGTGTAGGCTCCTTAGACTTCCAGCTAAAACCTCATCAATGAGTAATTTTCTCAACAAATGTCTCTAATCCTAAGAGATCTCCTAGCCTTACCAATGTCTCCAAGTATCCATGAGCACCTATAACTGATCAATCCATGCCAAACTCCAATTGCAACATGGCATCATCATGAAGCTCCCAATCAAATGATCAATATACTCAATACCAAGAAAACTAACAAGATCAATGTCAAAGCATCAATCTCGAGAATCAGGAACACATCATGACATCATGATATCACATCTACTGAAAAGAAGATCATATGCTCCAATGAACATATCATATACCTATATCATGCCAACACTCTAATACACAATCAAGAGTATATATCATGAAATAATAACAAACCATCCTACCAAAATAAGGATAACAAGTCAAATGAAAAATCATGACACCTCAACAAAACAAGTCAAAGAGTCCTCCATGGCTAACCAAGTTTTCATTATCTACATACCACATGAAGATAACCATCTCTTGTCAAGAATATCATTTTCCATCAAATGGTGAATCCACATCATCGCCACAAGCTCCCACTGAACTATGATATTGAGCTCTCCATGGAATCATGACAACCATCCTCTAAATGAAGATCCTCTGTGTCCCCTTGCAACCAAATAACTCAACACCGAGCTCCCAAAGGGAAGAGTACAAACCATGATCTCCAAACCAAGAAGATACAACACCACCAAACCATCATTGTCATAAACTCCCAGTGAATCAAGTAACCAAGTTATCCATGACATTGTGATAGAAACCTCCTCAATGAAGATCAACCAAAGGCCCTCACACAATCAAAGAACTCAACTATGACATGAGCTCCCAAAAGTCAAAGTAGAACCATGGTCCTCAAGCCAAGAAGATACACCATTATAAACTAAACATGAATTAATCCAACACCACCAACAATGTACCTACATAAACAATCATGTCATTTTAACGTCCCTAAGGCACAAGGAACATCCATGACACCATGATCACCACCAAATATACCAGTAACAAAATACAACAGTGTCACACATGTCTACATCACATAGTCAACAACATATGTCTCACAAAATGATTGCGCTTGGTAATACCATCTCTCCATCTCAACATGACAACCAAGCCAATAAAACAAGTGACTAAACCAAACCATAAATCTGAATCTACTATAGCATTGAAGCATCCGCGGATACAATGCAAGAGAAAACCAATCTTAGCTCAACTAAATTTCACTCTTGTCCTGCAACTAGACTCACCTTTCCTTCACAAAATCTTGATTTAAAGCATCCAAACTGAGAACAAGACTCACAAATCACTTGTTGATTCACTAAACACCATAGAAAACATTTAAAAGACTGACCCAAATATTTTCTTCAATCTAAACAACTCAAACATGAGACCTTTTCAAGTAGACTTTCCTAAATCAACATTTAGGTCCTTTTAGACCACACAAACAACCAACTATACAAACCCAAGCCCATTTATCTTTTCTAATGCCACAAACAAGTATAAAAATGTCTACACAACCATAAGGAACCATCTCTCATGTTTTATGCATGAAATTTCATCAAACACTTATCCAAAACCTCCATTCTGAGGACAGTCATAGAACTGTCATAATAGGATAGTAGCAAGAATAGGCTCCATCAATTATACACTCACCAAACCCTGTCAAGAAATGAAACTCAATACACCTAAGCACCTTTTGAAAACACTGTTATTCAAGATGGATACCTTGTACTTCATTTAAACACCAAAACCTTCATAGTTCACTGTCACAACTCTGCAATTATCAAGACAGCATACACATTGTATTCAAATACTCATAATTTCATCAGTCCCCATTTAGAAAAGGGTTTCAACACATTATGACCACCTTTTACAAACAATACAAGAAAAAGGACCCATACACCACAACCAAAACTCTTGAAAATTCCACTTTACACTGTCTTTTCCAAATTTTCACCCAAATAAAGTCCTAGGGCATCACATTTTCATATGAAAACCTTAATCTTTCGGTCTAAAACCTTGGAATATGAAATAACATGTAAAAATGAACCTTCTTACCAAGATTTAGCCTGTTCCACCGTGTAAATGGGAAAAAACACAATTTTCAATGTTCACTGTTACCCTAAGTTGGGGTTTCAACCCGCTTGGAATAAATTGCTTGTATCTTTTCCAAAATTTAATGGATTTTGATGAAACAAAGTGAAAAATAGAATAGATTCATAGGGATTTCATATGCAAT
>VDFB02009607.1:0-45213 GCA_007258455.2 Sequoia sempervirens | reverse complement strand
TTCATAACTATAATGTTGAATAAGTTTCCCCAGAGGGCTGGTATGATGATATAGCCTATTATATGTTGAATCAACGGCCTCCAGCACACCTTAATACAGTACAGAGGTGAGCCTTAAGGCTGAAAAGTGACGGCTTCATGCTGAAAGGAGCTGTCCTATACAAGAAGAATCATGAAGGTATTTATTTGAGGTGCCTTGGAAGACAGGAAGCTGAAAGGGTAATGAGTGAATTTCATGAGAAATATGGTACTGGTCATGGTTCTGCGAGTGCTACTGCGAATCAAATTTTGAGGGCAGGGTACTACTGGCCTACATTGTTCAAGGATGTTCATCAACATGTACGGACCTGTCACACTTGCCAGACTGTAGCAATAAGAGAAAGGTGTGCAGCACTCCCGCTCCAACCGGTCATTGAGGTAAAACCTTTTGCTCAATGGGGTATGGACTTCATAGGTCCCATCAATCCACCATCCTCTGCAGGACACAGGTACATTCTCACCATAATTGATTACTTTACAAGATGGACTGAAGCTTTTGCTTGTAGGTAGTGTACATCAGAGGTAGTAATTGATTTTCTTGAATCTGCCATTCTCAATCGGTTTGGATGTCCTGTTGCTGTTGTGTGTGATAATGGTCCTGCCTTTGCATCTTTGAAATTCTCAAACTGGGCCTTTGATCATGGAATTATTGTTAAGTTTGTATCTAATTATTATCCCCAGGGGAATGGTCTAGTTGAATCCTCTAACAAGAACCTATTGACTGTCATCTGAAAATTGTTAGAAAAGAATCCAAAAGACTGGCACACCCAGCTTTGGTTTGCTCTTTGGGCAGATCGTACCAAAGTTAAGTCCTCCATTGGTACCTCTCTTTATCATTTAGTGTATGGTATGGAACCAGTTTTCCCTATCCAACTCAAGATCCCAACCCTACAGTTTATAAACCAGTTTTATGATGAATGGGATAGAAGGGAGGCCAGACTGACAGAATTATTGAACCTTGAGGAAAAATGAGACAATGCCCTTGAAAATTTTGCCAAACACCAGGGGGTAGTTAAGAGATGGTTTGATAGGAGAGCAAAAGTTAAGGCATTTAGGATTTCTGACCTAGTCTTGTACTGGGATAAGCCTCATGATCAGAAAGAGAGTCATGGAAAATTTGATAAATTGTGGCTTGGCCCGTATCAGATTGCCGAAATACTGGGAGATAATGTCTTCCGCCTGAGGACTCTCACGGGAGAGGACATACCACTGCCTGTCAATGGGCAGTACCTGAAACATTATTTCCAGTCTTGAACTATTTTCAGCTCCTTGCTTTGTAAATAGCTAGTTTAGGTTGCTTTGTTGTTTGTTTGCTTGCTTTGGTTAGAGTAGGTTTCCCTTTTTGCTTTGCTTGTTTTGTTTGGTTAGAGTAGGTTTTCTTTGGTTTGTTTGTTTTGTTTTGCGTTGCTCTTGCTTTTGGTCCTTTTTTTTTGGGGAATGTGGGTGCATCTGTATGGTAACAGTGACAAAGCCGGTCTAATGTTCTTGGTATTTCCCTTACAAGCTTTGATCATTTTTTCATAATACTGTGGTATGAATTCTCTAATCTATGTCATTTGTCCTTAGGTTGAGACAAAGGGTTTCTAGTTAGTCTGAATAGGAATATATTGGGGTCTTATACCTTGAATCCTTAATATACCTAGAGTTACGAAGGTCCTTATAAGGTCTGGACAGGTGAAAAATCCTTTTCTGCTCTAGTGCCACTGTGGTTCTCAGCCCTGAGTGTGGACTTTACTGTTCACGGGTTGAATGAAGTGAGTAAAAGAAAAGAAATATCAACAAAAAAAAAGAAGAGAATATATATGACATATAAGAAATTTGAATTCAACTTATCAGGGGGATCTGAATATCTCTACCGAGGCTATAGACGCCTAACTGGCAGTAGAGCTATGTTCAGGAGGACCACAGCGATAACCTCGTCGGGGCTATGGATGCCTGACTGGCAGCGAGGCTCTATCCAGGTTACTTTTAGAGTGAGAATCTTTACGTAGCCTATTCATACCATGACTGGTTCTTCTTGCAACTGAGGGTAGGTAATAAATGCATGTGCACACACTTAGACCCTGGTATAGGAATGTCTGAATGACTGGGAGCTTCTTTGTTTTACCCTAGGGTGGTGGCTGGGTATCTAAGTTGAAATCCTGAGTTCTGGGTTCTTGATTCCACTTTGTCATCGAAATGCTCAGGAGCATTTCCCCAGCAGAGTCGCCATTTGTTGTGCAGTTTTTACACACACGCCCCACTTGGAGTGGGGACCCTCTTTTTTTTGGTGTCTTGACCTTTGGTTCTATTGGATTTATCATTCTAGGGTCTTGACATGTTGGTCTTGCTGGCTTTGGCCCTGCCTTGAGGTTTGAATTGATTAAGAGTGAGTTTTTTGGCCAAGTCCGGGTTTTCACCTGGATCCAGGATTTTTCAGCACTGGTGGATTTTCCCGGGCCCTGGTTCCTTATCCGTTTCCGGCAGGATTCTCCGATTTCGGGTTTCCGCCTTACTTCAGGATTTTCCGGTTTGGGCGGATTTTCTCGGATTCTACCAGAATCCCGGCCTTCCTCATTTCCCTGGTTTCTGTATTTCCGTGAAATCTGTGTTTCCGCGCTTTTTGGGAATTTCTAAAATTTCGCTTGGGGCTCGGGTTTCCAGACTTGTCAGAAATGTCTTGTCACGCATTAATGGTTGAAGTACCTTTGCTCAGGCGGGTATAAGGTCGGATTTAGGGCATTTTCAGTGCTATTCTAACTTCATTGCTCCCTTGTTTTGCTTTGGCGATTTCGATTTTCCATCTAAGTTTTGCGGATCGATTTTCATTTGTTTGCGTGAGGATTGCTTGAGTGCCGGTGTCAGTGTTTTCATCGCTTGGGCGTGTTTGCTGCGTGGTCAACTTTCTGAGCTCAAATTTCATTCGCTTTTATCCATGGTATGTAGTCGCTCCCCTTCCGTTTTGCTTATATGGTGATTGGGGGTTTTGCATTAGGTATTATTAGATTTGGGTCAGCTCCTGCTTGATTACAATTTCATATTTATAGAGTCGAAGTTTGACTCGTTTGTATGATGGAACCCTATTCCCGTGTCCTATGAGCTTTATTTATCCATAAGATTGCGTATGTATCCTTTAGACGGGATTCTGGGTCGGATTGCTTGCTTGTTTTGGGCGTGAAATGTGTTATTATGCGAAATTAGGGTTTCCCTTGGTGTTCGGCCCAGAACGGAAGGTTTTACCGTGTTTTGAGCGATTTCATCCCTATATCATGTTGGCTTCCCCGTCCTGCGAGGATTCGAGTGCTTTAGGTAAATCCTTAGCTAATATTTTAAGACCCTAAAGCTTGCTCTAGTTTTAATGGCGGAAATTTGATTATTCAATTAGGGCATCATTATTTTGATATGGGGGTTCATCCTTCGCGTGCTTTTGAGAAGTCTAAATCCTTTGCGTCCTGAGTTTTGTTACTTATCATCAGTTTTGAGATCATTCGAGCTCAGGTGGAGTTGATCCCGTGATCGTTGGAGTTTTGGTTCACATTCGTCGTTTTTCGGGTTTCCGAGGTCGTCGCGGAATTTCCTCGCTCCCGGATTTTCCCGGTTTGGGGTTATTCCGCGGGCTTGGGTTATTTCCGGCGCATTTTGGGTCGTCCGCGAAAATCCATTCCATCCAGATTTTTTCAGATTTCCTGTCTGATTGTGTCCTTTCAAATGTTTCGATGATAGGATTAATGGAACGGTTGTTTGATGCTTATTTCTTATTGCCAATGAGTGAATTCAATGATTATCTTTTGATTTTTTCATCTGCACTAATGATTTATTTGACTAATGATGCTTTGGCAGCAGGAATCCATCTGGGTCAGATTTTTCTGAAATTCTGCCCTGACGATATTTTCCCGGTTTGCGTGATTTTCTCGGATTATCTGATTTCTCTGGATCTCGATGGATTAGTAGTTAGCAATGGATCTTGATGGGTTTACATGATTTGTGCTAACCTTTTGGATTGAAATAAGCTTCCTAATTGAATTCTAATGACGATTTCTAGATATGCAGGCTGAATCAAGCAAACCAGCTGCTAGAAAGTCTAAGGGTGGTGTAGGGGCATCATCCATTTCTGAGACAGAACGATTGAGACTGGATATGAAGAACCAGCTCCCAAAAAGTAAAATATCTTCCATGTGGGCTGATGTATCTAACACTAACGTTGGTGCATGGCGGTATGAGGAATTCAAACAGAGAACGGCTGAGAAGGATCTGTCAGCTTTGAGACGAGGAATGATGAACTCTGGATTGGTGCATGTGGCGGGTTTCCCTCCAGCGGTTCAGTGTTATGATCTGATCTTAGAATGTGCTAGACAGTATGACTTTGATACACAGATGGTGGTCAGCACCGAGGGGAGGGTTTTGGCAAACTTTAGTCTGGCCTCCATTTCAGGAGCCTTCAGCATGCCGGATCTTCCTTCGGTCTATGCATTGAACATTGACACTGCCAGGACTTATTATGAGAATGAACCAACCAAGGCTCAACAGATCATCAACTCATGGCTGGAGAAGCCAAAATCTCACTATTTGAAGTTGCCCAAACAACTGCACAGGGTAAAATTTAGGTCAGATGTCTACGATGCCATTACATTGCTGAGCAGGGTGGCAGGATTGAGAAGTGCAGGAGTGTTAGAGAGTTGGATGGTCCATGTAATCACCAAGATGAGTCAAGACACGAACTATCACTAGGCAGGGCTCATAAGCGCTGAGATTGACAAACAACTGAGAAATGTTTTGGAGACGAAGAAATTCACTGTCTTCTTACATTATGTATGTGCTGGCCATTTCCTATCCCTACAAAGGTTTGACTCCGAGGGGAACCATTGGGCAGGACATAATCTATGAGGTTTATCCAGAGCTGCATTTGGGGCATAAGGATTACAAGAGGACCAATGATGCATTCACAATGCATATTACCCAGACGCTTCAGAATGCAGAGCATATTAGATTATCCGATGGAGCAAAAGGACTAATCAAGAACTATGGAGTGTGGTTTATCCAGTTCCCTACATTTACTTACCTCCGGATTGATGGATGCCCAGTTGCCCCTTACAGGTTGCCTCGGTATCCCACTGACCATATTGTGCTGCTGGAAGTTGTACGACAAATCTGTGAGTTTGATGCAGTGGTGAAGAAGGAAAAGCATAAGACTAGTTTTGGAGGAGACTTCCCTCTGGGGATTGGCGTGGGAGAGATTTTCCCGTCCATCCAATCGGCTCACACCGCAGGTGAGGAGCTGGCAGCCTATGGATTCTCTTTCCATTCTAAGAGAATGAACTTTGATGTAACTGGAGAGGCTCAGAAGAAGGCTACCCGGGAATATAGACACAAGGAGGACTTAGAAGACTACTGGGTCAATATCAAGGATGACCTCGATGCAAGGAAGAAAAGATATTCCAAGCTGCCTGTGGAGGCAATTAGACAATATAATGTTAAGCTGATTCTAGATCAAGTTGATGATGACGGGAAACTGGTTTAGGACAATGTTTATGAGGCTATAAAGGACAGGTCAGTTGGTGATATTGATTGGAATGAGGCCGAGGTGACAGAGTTAGAAGATCTGATCGCTTTTGTGATGAAATTCACCCTTTCTTGGGTGAAGCACAAAATCTGGGAGTTGGAGAACGCAAAAGTAACTTGTACTTTTGACTTGATGGGAAATCTCAACCCCATGTCGACTTTTGAAGAATCCGGGGAAGAATACCCCAAAGGGAAATCAACAAAAGCGTCACCCTTCAAGATTAGGGTCAGAGGTCCTAAGGGAGCTGAACCTGTAACGAAGAGGAAACCAATAGGCAAGCGCAGGTGGAAGACCCTTACAATCAGCAAGTCCTCTGATGAGGAGGAAACAGAGAAGGCTAAAGAGGAGGATGCTCCTCCACCACCTAAGAAGACAAGAACTACAAGGACGGCGAAGAAGAAAGATCAGATTGCTTTGGAAGATGAACCTCCAATTGTGGATGTAGAGAGTTCAGGGGGTGAGAAAACAAAGGTCTATACCAAGAAATCAAGAACTCCTTCTCCCAAAGATGCTGCACAACCGAAAGATTCCTCCCCAATGCTACCAGTTGAAGAGTAGGATAAGCTTGTTTCTCCTTCGCCAGGTGCACTTGAACTGGAGAATCCGGATGAGCAAGAAATTAGCGGGGAGGCAGAACCGTTCAAGGAAGGAACACTGTTCAGTGAAGCGGCTGGGCTTGAGGTAGAAACAAAAGAGAGACACACTTCTCCGCTGGTGCAATATTAGGATTCCCCGGAGAGTGATAGAGGCCATGGATCACTTGGGCCGGAGGAAAGCATCCCTGCTAGGACTCCATCACCGGTGCTTCAAGATTTAGGACTTGAGGAGGTTGACCAAGCCAAACGGATTCCGGAGAAAGAAGATGACAAAGTAACAACTGAGGAGGAGGTCAGGGTGATGGACGCAGAGGAAGAGAAAGTGACAGAAGATCCGGGAGAAACAAGAACGGAAGGAATCCAGACTGACCCTGTAGCTCCGGACTGGTTGGAGAAGGAGCTTGCCAGGAAGAAACAGGTGATTGTTGAGGACACTCCATTAGACTAGGATGAAATGCTGTCTCAGATTGGCAAAGGGAAGAAGAAGAAAGTCGCTAAGGTGATTTCCCAGGTGGAAAGGGATGAAATGAATAACAGGGTAGTTCACATTGCTATCCCTGCCGCGGATAAAACAAGAGATGATGTTACAGGCCAGGACTATAATGTCCAAACTATTAACCTTGGGCCAGCCTCCCTGGAGCAGGATATTGAGGAGTTTGAGGGGTCTAGTGCCGTCATTGTTGATAGATTAAAAAAGGAGACTTAGTCTAAACGAGAGTTGAAAAGGGAGAATGAAAGATTGAGGAGGAGTTTGGGAGAGGTGATGAAGCCTTTGCAGTTTCTTCACCCCTCTTCCTCTACTACTCCGGGTTTTCTGCCTAAGGAGAAAATCTTCGGGATTGAAAAGATGAGGGCCTCTGCTCAGGCTGCTACTGATTGGCTGATGGATGTCCAGACGAAAGGGGATGATGCTATCAAGACAGTTTTATCTGTAGGAAAGGATGCAGTCCGAGTAAAGGAGCTGTTGGAGTATATTCTATCCCAGGATAAGAATGACATGGATCTTCTGCTGCAGAAATCGAGGACTATTCTGGGACATGGCAAGGATCAATTGGCCAAAGATGGAATCCTTCCTTCCTCCAGGCTGGATGAACCATGGGAGTGGTTTGAAGCATTGCAGATCAGGCAGAAGGCTTTGAAGAAAATGTTGAAGAGAAAGAAGCAAATTGATGGTGAGCTTACTGCGGTTTATGACGGATGCATTGCCTTCTTTGAGGTGATAACAGGCAGAAGGAAGATAGCCCCCAAATATTTGAGCCTCGAGTAATTGAAGGAGTGGTGGCATGAGGTTTATGCCCCGGATTCTGATGAAGCTATCACTGGCCACCTACTTGATGATGCAGCTACATACTTGGCGGTGATAGATAGATACATGGCCAACAAGGAGGACTGGAATGGAATTGTTGAGCGGTCCAAGGAAGAGACAGACTCTATTAAATGCCGACTCAGGGTTTTTCCATTGCCACCAATTGTTGAGTTGGATAAAATATTCTCGAAGGTCCAAGGGACGTCAGTGCAGGAGAAAGACAAAGGGAGTGGCAGTTAATGCTCTTTCGAGATTTGTGCTTCCCTATTATCATAGGGCATGCATTGGACCAGACTTCCTTGGGGACTGTGTCTTGGCCGACTTGGATGATGACATTAAATGTGTGCCTTAGTTTGTTTCCTTGGCCGACCTGTTTTGGCAGTTTTTATTATTTTCTAAAATGTTTGGCTGGGCCGACATGTCTTGGGAGGAATTGGTTATTAATTGGCATTCTTGCCTCATTGTAAAGAGTTAGACATTGGTTAGCTAAGCAGTAATAGAGATAAGCAAGAGCAATAGTTAGATTTTCTTAGTCTTTTCTTGAAGCAAATACTGTATCAGAACAGTTGAATTGTTGCAGATTTTGGTGATTAATACAATTGGAGACATTGTGGTTTTCCTGGTGGAATCCTTTGTGTTATTTCATCTTGCATGGTTCTTGTTGTTCCATCTTTTAAATTGCTTGAAGATTTAGGGTTTAATATTCAGAAATAGATTAGT
This sequence comes from Sequoia sempervirens, assembly GCA_007258455.2. NCBI lineage: Eukaryota > Viridiplantae > Streptophyta > Pinopsida > Cupressales > Cupressaceae > Sequoia > Sequoia sempervirens. Next base: position 37,014 of record VDFB02009607.1, on the reverse strand, counting down.
TTCAGTTGGATAAATGGTGTTTATGATTTCATATTTGGAATGTTTGTAGCTATCTCTGGTCTATACTCCCAGTAACTATCTGATTGTAGTAGGCTGGTGAAGTCAACCTGGACCATATATATATTTGATGTGCTTAAGTTCGATTGTAGATGCAAGTCTATGATTTGAAAATTTAAATACCTCAGAAGATTGCACCGTTCTTGTAAGATTGCATTGTGGGTCGATCAGGAACTGGTTATTTGAGATAGGTCCATTCCAAATATCTATTGTTTACATTATTCATTCTAGGAGTAGTTTAGATTCGATTATATCCTCGCATCCTTATCTTTTGCTATTTCTTTATCATTTGGTTAAATTTAGGATTAAAGATCATCGTATTGCAAATCTGATAAACTGAAAGATACAGTTTGCTTGTAGTAAGGTCCGATTGTGATTACCAGCATTTCACATTTTATCTGAGTTGTTTTATACATTGTTATGACCTAACACCCGAGAGACCTTGGGGTGATTTTCAGTAATTTATTGTTGAAGATTACCTTTCAAGAGAGATAGATATTGTATTATGTAGGTTGTTTGCGCAGAAAACACCATCAACACTATTTATTTAAATAATCAAGAGGAATAAAAGACATGAATTACTTAAATAATGCATGCATTATTTAATTAATAGTTGAAATTGGACTATAGATAAAGTGTGATAAGACATGATAAATGTGATGTGGGTCCAGACCATTTTTATGTGTCTACAGAAGCACCAACTCCCTATATTGAGCACCAGCTCAGTTATCTGATGGCACTAACCAATTAGATTTATAATGACTGTCTTACAAATGATTCATATGTATCTAGTTCTTTGTTACAAGTCTGATCTATAACTACTCATACCTTGCTTGGAAACTTTGCACGATTCCCTTCTACTACTGCTACAAAAATCTCAGGAACACACCCTCTCTTCCATGCACTCTCCTTTTTCACTTTCTCTCATTCTCTCCTCTACGCTTAGAACATTCACTATTCTATCTTGTTGCACTGCACTTTGCACCTTGAATGTTAACCCTTGATGATGTTCTGCCTTTTGTTTGGGTTCTACTCATTCATCCTTGTGCATTCCTTATTCTTCTTCACCCTCTCTTGTTTTGCATACTCCTCCAGTAGATGCAACACTTAGATGATTATCTAATTGTCTTCTTTCTTCACCGATCTGCAATCATTTTCTCAAGATGTGCACCATCGTTTAGATTATCTAGAATCTACAATTAGGGTTTCCTTTGTTCACAAGCTTCTCTAATAAGATGTATGTTCATCTCGAGCCTTGCACCATCATCCAACTCATCATAAAAAAATCTGATAGGGTTTATCAAATACCTTCATCATCACACTACCTTTGTATCATGCCTCACAATATTTAATTTTGATAAAGAAAATTTGCTAAGAATAGCAAAGTACAAAACCTTAGGATTAGATCTGTATTTAATTAATTATTTGTTTATTAGATCTAATTCTAATCTTCATTGACATGGCTATCTATGCCACCAACCTGTACATCAAATCTCCAATCAGATAGTCATTGGTGCAGTTGAAAGAATTAAATTTTTTCACTGTGTTGTTTACTAGGTGAAACCATCATTTACACAGACCTAGTTGTTGTAATTTTCAACATTGAACTCTAGTTGATGATCTTCTCTTTCATGCCAAGATCTAATGATCTCTATTCATCTCAACATCTATAAAACATCATCATTGGATTAATCTTCTTTAGACTAGTGCTATTGATCTTTACTGACAGATGGTCACTGCTAGATCAATTTCCTTTGTATCTACATCATTGATCTCCTTCATACAACCATCCTCATAACCCTAACTTTTTTGTGTCAAAGAGTCTCTAAAATTACTCTGTTCGATATTCTAAAGTTGCTTTGATCAACCTTGTTCAATCTGCATTGTTGATTTTATTTTTCAATCTCCATTGCAGGATTTAGGGTTAAATCACCTTTTAAAAAACTTTACAATCACTGACCAAAAATCACTTTGATTCACAAAGAAGACGTGAAATCAACTAATAACAATGTTCCATGTGTCATCAACTTATTTGATCATCATTCACCATATTTCTGCACGCATGACCAAAATCCATCGTCAGCCTATCAGGTCCCACCTTATTGGCATGTCAAAGGGACCAATCATTTTGTCCTACCGATATTCATCCTTCTCTCCAATGAGGTGCTACCGAGATATCAAAGGGACTAATCATCCGTTCTTGCTGATTTTTATCTAGCTCTTCAATGTGGAGCCTTTGACCGATGCAAAAATTTGTTGCCACATGTAAAAATATTATCCATCCTCAAATACCACGCCATAGGTCATCCACCTTTTTGTCCTTGCCACGTGTCAAAATATTGCTAGCACACTAGGTCAAACTGAGTCAACATTTCATTTTGGCAAGATGGCGGGCTACTACCACCTATCCTTCTATCGATTGTCAAGAATCCCTTGATCTTCATACCATGTAGAGCTTAAGTGGGTAAACCGACAAACATCACTTTGATTAGAGAAATTTACAATAAACGTATCTGCTAACAACACAATTCCTAAAATCAACATTCATAGCCTTCCTTTTTCTTTTTGGGGGTTGGAGGTCTCTCATTCCTCTTTCCTTATGCTTGAAGTGCACTATAGCATTTGATAAGTAAGTTCGAACACTTAAGTCTGATGTACTTTTTGTCCCATTGGTATTTGGTATCTGGCCATAGACCTCATCCTTTACCATTTACCTCTTTTCATAGTTATCACAAACCAAACTCATACCTGGAAAACTCCAAAGTGAAAAACACCAACTTTGCATTGAACCTATTGGATGTCGAGGTTCACCCTTCCACCTTGCCACTTTCCATACTTTATGGTAAGGAATAAACCTTCTTATCAACTTACAAACACCAAAGTTCAACACCCAAAGCCTTTTTGGAGGTCGGAGGCCGTGCTTCATCTTTGTTGCTTTCAATTCTTTCAATGATTTTCAAGCCACCCTATCAAATCACAAATCCCAAAACATTTTTGAGTGGTGAGGTTCCTTCATATTGCTACCTTTGAACACAAAGATAGGCTAGACTCTTGAAGTCTAAAGTCCAAAATACTTTGGAGTTAGCAGAGGGACTTGGTAAGAGGTATGAATGAGGCACGATGCCCAAAACCTTACAGGTGTAGTAAAAAATGACTAACTCCAAACACCTTCATACTTCCACAAGTGATACACAACAAGCCCAAGGTCCGAGACCCAAATTTCTGCAACCTCTTCAACACTTGAACAATATCTACAACATAGCTTCAACCTATGACATCAATGACACTTTTACATTAATGCCAACCTCCTCACTAGCAGGATCAGGTCCATCTCTCCTCTGATCCTCTTTTGACATCAATGACAATAATATGCCAAAAATCTCCCCCTTTTTCATTGATGGAAAAACCAAATGTTTTAATACCACCTCTAAGTGCTCTGTACCAATTAATGAGAATTTGTGCACTCTCTCCCTATTTGAAATCAATGACAAAGAGTCACTTCAAGACACCCAACTGCTGCAATTTCTACTTCTCCTTTGAAATGGAAAAGGAACTTTACTCCCCCTTTGACTAATACCAATTGATATCATTTTTTCATACCAATTGCTGCTCTCATTCTTTGACTACAATGGAAAGACCATATGCTTCAACCGACCTGTACCAATTACTATTATTTGATGCCAGTTGAAGTTCCATTCATGCTCTATACCAATCTAGTCTGATACTAATAGCATAATTCTCTATTTGTTCTCTATACCAATTGAGCCATATTCTTGACACCAGCTATTCATATCATTCCCTGATACCAAGTGTGTATACTATATGCTTTAGTTGCATTATTTATGCTCTGTACCAATTAAAATTTTGAACTATGCATTTGCTTCAATACTTCTCTGTACTAATTCACAATGGTCTGATACCAATCAGAACCACATTTTATTTTCTTAGTAGAGCACTTGCACAACTACCTTCTTCTTCAACTATAAATATTCTTCCCCTTTGACAAGCATGTAAAAGAGAAAGTGTGTAACCATTAATCTCCAACCATCAAGTCATTAGAAATTTGTAAAACATATTTTACCTGAGTTTATCTCCTTATCACTTCCAGAGGTGAATAGGATACTAATTATGCTCCCCTTGGATGTACCCCCTAGAACTAAAATTTAGTGATGTAAGGAAAGAGTAGCCACATTGAGTCTTTCCTGTTGATCTTTCACTCTCTAGGCCTTCTTGTGCTTGTTCTCTATCTTATCAACCTTCTTTTCAAGAATATGTGAACTATTGTTCACTCTAGGGGACATATTCTCCTTCTTAATTTTTGATTTGTATCTAATATGATTTGTTTTACATTATTTGGTTATGTGACCAAAATTGTTATAATTAAGGCACATTACATTCGTATATATTATAGGAGTAAATGAATTTTTACTCATATAATTTGTACTCCTTCTAGGTGCAACTCTACATTCACATGCTCTATGAACAAATTGGTTACATGAATGATAGCAACCATAGAAAAATAAGGAATACCTGGTCATATCTTTTCTTTCTACATGATGTGGTAGTCTATTTTGTCTTGACTTCTTCATGTATCTCATCCTTGAGAATATTTCTACATCAGCTCCCTTTCTATGTTACTTTCTCCTTAATTTTCTAGAGACTAATTTCTTCATCTTCTTATTTGCAATGAGATTCTTCTTCTAATAATCAACAACTAACTGATTATTCTCCATCTTATTTGTAGCTGGTCTCTTTTCTCCATCAAATTTCTTCATATTAGTATCTGGATTCTTTTTTTCTTTTACTGTCTTCACCTTAGCAATGCCTTTATTTTATTTTCCATCTACTAAGGCATTTTCCTTGGAATAGCTTATGTAGGTTTTCTCTTCCTTTGTGCAACATCTTTCTTTTGCTCTAAATCTATCAATAATCTTGCAGAAGTAGGACTCTTCCCTTTCTCACAACCAAGCTCAATTTGCACTCTTGGTCTTGATGTCTTTTATGATCTGATCAACTCATTTAACATCTTAGAGACATATTTCAACTTCAATCCATTATCAATATTCTCCTTAAAATATCTTAACTCCTTTCATAGAGCAGCTATCTTTGCTTCCAACACCATGCATTCATCTGATTTAGACTATAATTCAGATTTAACTACATCTTCTACTCTCTTTTCTTCTTCCACTTGTGTTTTCAGACTAAAATTTGATCAGATCTTTCAAGGTTTTTAGTTATCCTCTCTATCTCCTTTTGTGCATTTATTTTATGTTCTTTATTTTCCTTCTTCAACCTTTTAATCTCATCTAGAGAACAAATGAGTCTACCCTCTAGGTCCACTTCTCCTTTTTCATTAGACATTTTATTTTCTTCTCTCTTTTTACTAGACCTTTCAACTTCATCATAATTATTTCAAAATCTATGGACAGAGATTCATTTCCATCAATCTCATAGGAACTTTCATGTTCATCGTCTGAGCTACCAAAAACATCTGATAATCTATTTCCTCCTTTTATGTACAGATCCTTCTTATCTTTCTTTTTTCTATCCTCTTCTTTCTTAGAGTTATCCTTTCCATTATGAGGGCATTTAACAACAAGAAGAATTATTCTACCAAAATTAAAACTATTAATGGGTAGCTTACCTCTATATTTTATAGAGCCATTTCTTGGTCTTCTGATGAAATCAACTTGCTTCTCATTAGTCTCATCAGAGCCAAAGGTAGATGCTTCTTCCTCTTCACTTCTAGCTGCAACATCTCTCATGGATGTGTCTGCAATATTCTCATCTTCATTCATCTTCAGACTTTCAGACTCACCTCTATATGTTTGAATCTTGATCTACATATTACTGTCTTCACCTTCATACATCATCTTTAACTTATTTAAAAAATCATGTGATGTTTGAAATTGCATGAATTGGACAACCACTGATTTTCACAACCTACTTAGAATTGTAGAAATTTCCTTAGAATCATCTTCAAAAGTGTACTTTTCAACAATATCAGTGGGAGGAGTGACAGGGGCTTTGTATCCCTTCCAAACCAACATCCATACATCAGACCCTAGAAATTCCAAATGTGTCTTCATTTTTCTGTTCCAACACTTATAGTCTGATCCATCAAAGAGAAATACTTATTCGGTAGATGATCCTTCCCAACTAACCATTTTGTGTTCACTTTACCAAGATTTTCCCAAGTTGATTAAGCTTCTCCTAGGGAACATAGGGCTATGATACCAATTGTTGGAACACAACAATCTATTGAGAGGGGGGGTGAATCAATAGATATAAAAACTTAGATCTCAAAACCTTTGTGTAGATTAATTCTTTAAACCCTTTATGCAAATTTACTAAACATGTAGAGAGTTAAACATGCACACATATAAGACATCACATAATGCTAGATATATGTGGAAAAACTAAGATGGGAAAAACCACGATGACAAAAGATGCTTGAGTCTACTACTCAAATCCATTGTCATAATCCAATCCTCTGTTATAATGTTTAAGGGCACCGACCCTAAGGAGACACCAATCCCCTTTTTTTAGGAGCACAAACTCCATATAATGAGCACCAACTCAGTTATCTGATGACACCAACCAAATAGATTTATAATGAATGTATTACAAATGATTCATATGTATCCATTCTTTGTTACAAGTTTGATATATAACTACTCATACCTTTCTTGGAAACTTTGCAAGCATCCCTTCTACTATTGTTGTTGCAATCTCAACAACACACCCTTTCTTCTTTGCACTCTCCTTTTTTTGTACTTTCTCTCTTTCTCTATTTCTCTCCTCTATGCTTAGAACATTCATTGTTCAATCTTGTTGCACTACACTCTGCACCTTGAATAGTAACCCTTGATGATTTTTTTCCTTTTGTTTGGGTTCTACTCATTCATCACTTGTGCATTCCCTCTTCTTCTTCACCCTCTATTTTTTGTATACTCCTCCAGTAGATGCAACACGTAGATGCTTATCTGATTGTCTTCTTTCTTCACAGACTTGCAATCATTTTCTCGAGATGTGCACCACCATTCAGATTATTAAGAATCTATAATTAGGGTTCCCTTCATTTACAAGCTTCTCCAACAAGTTGTTTATTCATCTCAAGCCTTACACCATCGTCCAACTCATCATAAAAACATATGATAGGGTTTATTAGATATATTCATTGTCACACTGCCTCTATATCGTGTCTCACAACATTTAGTTTTGATAAAGAGAATTTTCTAAGAATAGAAAACTACAAAACCCTAAGATCAGATCTGCATTTAATTCATTCTTTATTTATTTGATCTAATTATGATCTTCATTGACATGGCTATCTATGTTTCTGACCTATGTGTCAAATATCCAATCAAATATTCATTGGTGTAGTTGAATGAATTAAATTCATTCATTGTGTTTTTTACTAGGTGAAACCCTCATTTAAATAGACCTAGCCATTGCAATCTTCAACATTGAACTCTGTCTGACAATATTCTCTTTTGCACCAAGATCTAATGATCTCTATTCATCTCGGCATATATAAAACATCATCATTGGATTAATCTTCTTTAGACCAACCTTGTTGATCTTTATTGATAGACGATCACCGTTAGATCAATCGCCTTTGTATCTACACCGTTGATAGAACCCTTACTTCATTATGTGGAAGGGACTCTAAAACTGCTTTGTTCGATATTATGAAGTCGCTCCAATCAACCTTGTTCAATTTTTATTTTTGATTTTATTTTTTAAACTCCACCATAGGATTTAGGGTTAAATTTCCTTTCGAAACACTTTACATTCACCAACCAAAAATCATGTTGATTCACAACGAAGATTTAAAATCAACTGATAACAATGTGCCACATGTCATTACCTTATTTGATCATCCTTCACCATATGTCTGCACATGTCACCAAAATCCATCGTCAACCTATCAGGTACCACCTTATCGGCGTGTCGAAGGGACCAATCACTTCATCCTGTCAATATTCATCCTTCTCTCCAATGAGGTGTTATTAGGATGTTGATGGGACTAATCATCAAGTCTCATTGATTTTCATCCATCTCTTCAATGTGGAGCCTTCGACCAATGAAAACATTTGTTGCCACATGTTAAAAACTTATCCATCCTCAAATACCACACCATAGGTCATCGACCTTTTCATCCTTGCCACGTGTCAAAATCTTGCTAGCCCATGAGGTCAAATTGAGTCAATGCTTCCTTTTGGTAGGATGATGGTTTGTTGTCACCTATCCTTCTATCAATTTTTGGGGATTGAGAATCCCTTGATCTTCATACCACATAGGGCTTAAGTGGGTAAACCGAAAAAACATCACTCTAAACAACAAAATTTACAATAAACTTATTTGCTGACAATATGATGCCTGAAATCAACATTCATAGCATTCCTTTTTCTTTTTGGGGGTCAAAGGTCTCTCATTCCTCTTTTGTTATGCTTGAGTGCATTGTAGTATTTGAAAAGTAAGTCTAAACACTTAAGTCTGATACACTTTTTATCCTGTCGAGATTCGGCCATTAGCCTCATCCTTTACCATTTACCTCTTAACAATTATCGTAGACCAAAATCATACTTGTGAAACACCAAATTTATATTGAGCATGTTGAATCTTGGGGTTCTCCCTTCCACCTTGCCACTTTCTAGACTTTATGGTGAGGTATAAGCCTTCTTATCAACCCACAAACACCGAAATCCAACACCCAAATCCTTTTTAGAGGTCAAAGTTCATGGTTCCTCTTTGATGATTTCAATGCTTTCAATGAGTTGCAAGCCTCCCTATAAAATCACAAAACCCAAAACATTTTTAGGTGGCGGGGTTCCTTCACTTTGAACACAAAGATAGGAAACACTTCTGAATTCCAAAATATTTTGGACTTAGTGGATTTTTCTTCATAACTTTGAGGGACTTGATAAGAGGTATGACTGAGGCTCAATTCCTAAAACCTTACAGGTACAGTAAAAAAATACTAACTCCGAACACCTTCCTACTTTAGCAAGCGATACACGATAAGCCCGAGGTCTGAGACCCAAAATTTTGCAACCTCTTCAACACTTGCACAAAATCTACAACACAGCTTCAACCTTTGACATCAATGACACTTTTAGATTAATGTCATCCTCCTCACTAGCAAGATCAGTTCCATCTCTCCTCTGATCCCCTTTTGAAATCAATGACAATAATATGCTAACATGGTGGACTTTTCTATTGCATTGAGATGGATTTATCATTGTAACATTCTTCTCTATCTTCTTTTCTATTCTAACAGTGAACCTTTGGTAGTGAGTCTTTCTATCTTCTAGGAAGTGAACCCTTTGGAAATGAGCCCTTTGTACTTAGTGTTGATATTACTTTATATTGTGAGCTAATCCTCACCATGGTTTTTCCCTTCTTGGGTTCTCCATGTAAATATGGTTTTTCTTTGTGTATGGGCTTGATTTGGTTTTGTTTTTATTATTTCCTTTCATGATAAATCATTCTAACATATTAAGGGTTAATTAGATTAATGTGGATTTGAATGTTTGTGAGGGTTTTGAAGTGTTAAGCTACAACTAATTCACCCCCATCTTAGTTGTATTCAAGAATTGGTATCAAATCAAGGTTCCTTGGAAGAAAGCTTAACTGCTTGAGGTAGATTTGAGATGGCACACAAAAAATATGTTCCTTTGTTTGATGGATTAGATTATGCATTCTAAAAGACAAGGATTGAAGGTTTTCTAGCTTCTCTTGGATTTGAAATCTGGAAGTCTATTGAGACTGGATAAACTATACCTACAAATGTTTCGATCACTAATGATGAGATCAAGGCCTATGAGAAAAAGGGTAAATCAAGGTATGCTCTCATAAGTGGTCTTGCTAATTATGAATTAGTGAAAGTTATGAATTTGAAAACTACTAGAGAAATCTGGGTAAAATTAGAAAGCATTTATGGAGGAGATGGCAAGGTCAAACAAGCTAAGATACAAAACTTGAAGATATTATTTGAGAACCTGTGGATGTTTGAAGATGAAAAAATTACAAGCTACATGTAGAAGGTCGATGAAGTTTTCAGTTCCATCAGAGGTATTGGTGGAAAACTTAAAGAACAAGAAGTGGTAAAGAAGGTACTTAGAACTCTTCCTAAATATTATAGTCATAAAGTTTCTGCTATTGAAGAATCTCAAGATTTGAGCAAATATACTAGAGATTAGTTGTATGGCTCTTTAATTGATTTTGAAATGAGAGAATTTGGTCCAAGTAATGCAAAAGTTGAGATTGCTTTTAAGGCTACAAAATCAAAGAAGTTTGTGGAATCAGATCAGGAGGATCTTGATGATGTGGGAGTTAACTTTGTGAGAAGAATGAAAAAGGGTACTGGAAAGTACAAAGGTAAGTTTCCTTTCAAATGCTTAAGTTGTTGAAAAATAGGTTATTATTATTCTTCAAGATGTCCAAACATAGCTTTGAATGACAAAAATAAGGAGAACAAAGGTAAGATGACTAAGAAAATTTATTATGTTAGAGAAGATGCCAATATATCTGATGATGAATCAAAATTATGAGGATGATGAGGATGGTGAATGCTTATTCATGGCTCTAAAATATGAAAATAATATTTCTAACTCTAAGAGATGTGTGAAGGAAAGTTCTTTGAAAGCAAGTACTAATACTGAAGGCACTTTGGTGTCTCCTTTTTATGCTATATAGGAGAAAAATTACTGGATCATTGAAAGTGGATTCTCTAATCATATGACTAGTGACAAGAGTAATTTTATTAAACATGAAAAATATGGAGGCTAGTTAGGTTTGGTGATGATACATCTATTAAGATATGTGGAAAAGGTTCAATCAGTTTTGATGGAAAGCATAGCACTAATGATGTTCTTTATGTTAAGGGTTTAAGACATAACCTCTTGAATGTTGGACAAATGTGTAGAAAAGGATACAATCTTATGTTTGAGGATGATGGTTGTGAGATTAGAAAAGGCTCCAAAATTTTGGTTGTTGTTGGAAGAAGGATAGATGGAAATTTTTATCAACTCAAAGGTGTTGATGGTTATTGTTTCATGACTAAGATCAATGAGAGTTGGCTATGTCATAGAAGAATGTGTCACATCAATTTTGATAGCCTGGTGAGAATAAGTTTAGTTCAATTTGTGAGAGATCTTTCAAATATTACAAATCCTATCAATTTTTTTTGTAAGGGATGTCATGTTGGAAAGAAAACAAGAAGTTTCAAGCTCAAATAAAAATCTTCTACCAGACTATTGGAGTTGGTGCATATAGATATTTGTGGTCCTACTAGAGCAAGAAGTCTTCAAGGTGACAGGTATTTCATGCTACTAATTGATGATTATTCTAGAATGACATGGGCTACCTTTATCAAAGAAAAATTATAAGCTCTAGAAAATTTTAAAGCATTCAAAGTTATGCTTGAGAATGAAAGGGATATGAAAATCAAATGCTTCAGGTTTAACAAAGGTGGAGAGTTCACCTCTAATGAGTTCAATATCTTTTGTGAGAGCCATGGAATAAAGAGGCATTTATCTTCCCCTAGGACTCCTCAATAAAATGGAGTGGTTGAAAGAAAGAATAGGACTATTCAAGAAGCTGCAAGGAAAATAATGAAAGAAGTAATTCTACCAGTAGTCTATTGGAGAGAAACAATTCATAATATTTTTTACATACTTAACAGAGCACAAGCAAGAGAAAACAACACAAAGACTCCCTATGAGATATAGTATGGAAGTATTGGACTACTATCAAATACTTTAGAGTGTTTGTAAGAAAATGCTATATTAGAAGAGATGAAGAAAACTTAGGAAAGTTTGATGCAAGATATAATGAAGGTATCTTCCTTGGAAATTCTACTAGAAATAAAGCTTATCAATGCTACAAGAAGCTAATAAAGATTATTGAGTGTGTAAGTGTCAAGGTTGATGAATACCTATAGAAGAATTCAGTGGTGATATGATGAGGGCTACACCACCTGAAACCACATAGACACAATAATAGATACCAACACAAAAGATACAAGACAAAAGATAGCCCACTTTCAATTATTTTCAAAAAATGAATTTACATATTTTGATCTTACATGCTATAGCCTCATGGGCTTGATTCATAACAACAAAAAAATCAACTCTAAAAGATAAGTTGTTATTTAGAGCCACCTCCTACAACTCCCTCATATCCCTTTTTATTTTACCCAATAATCACCCCAGAATGTTCTAGAAAGTGCAAATTCCCCTTTTGTTTTGGTGCCAAAAGTCCCACTGTTTGATTTCTAGCCTAAGAATAAATTTTAATGAAGTTCACTTTTTAGAGGGTCAACTTCACGAGGCCATAACTTTTGATCTGAGTGTCCAATTTTCTATTATTGCATATCATTGGAAAGCTCTCAATGAGCTCAACAACGCACAAATCCATAGTAGTTCGGTTTGATGACTTTTCAACCTATTTCAGGGCCTCTAAAGTATTCATATCTAAATTTGAAGTTGCATTGGAGAAATTTTCTAGGACAAAAACTTTAATTTCTCCCAAACCGTGTAGGTATTGAGGTGATTATTTTGCGATTGAAAATGTTTTTCAGCTCTACTCCTTTGGGTAAATTTTTAGGTCTGTATGAGCACATTTAGGCCGACTTACTAAAAATACTAAGTGACTATTTTTCACTATTTTTAATGCCTAACTATCTTACACCCCTTAAGTGCCATCATGAAACTCAAAACAACAAAATAAAATAAGGAAAAATATTTTTTTTGGGTGATGCAATATTGCCCTAGACCGTTGGATGCTCCTACATCATGATAGATGGATATGAATCAGATGAGTCTTCTTGCAGAGAAGAAGAAAAAGATAAGGAAAAGGAAGTGCAAATTGAAGAGTAAGAAGCTCCAGAAAGGATTCCTAAAACTCCTAAGTATGTGCAAAAGAATCATTTTGAAGAACAGATCATTGGTGATAAGAGAAAAGGTGTACTGACAAGAAGGAAAGCCACTAAAGAATAGGTAAATCAATGTTTACTTTCTAAAGTTGAACCTAAAACAATGACTGGAGCATGAAAGGATGAGTATTGGATCAAGGCTATGGCAGAAGAACTAATACAAATTAAGAAGAATCAAACTTGGGAAATTGTCCCAAGATTAGAAAATAAAAATGTGATTGGAACTAAGTGGGTATTTTGAAAAAAAATGAATGAGATTGGAGAAGTGGTAAGAAACAAGGAAAGGCTTGTGTGTAAAGCCTATTCACAAGTATAAGGAATAGACTTAAATGAGGAGATATTTTCTCCAGTGGTAAGAATGGAAGCTATTAGGATTTTTGGATTTTGTAGCACATAAGGATTTCAAAGTTTATCAAATTAATGCGAAGTGTACTTTCTTGAATGGAGAATTGAAGAAGAAGTATACATAGAACAAACATAAGGATTTCAATTATTAGAAGTATACTTGATCAATGATTGGAGGACTACTGTATCTAACTACTACTAGATTTGATATCATGCATGTAGTTTTTCTTGTGGCTAGATTTCAAGAAGATCCTTGAGAGTCACATCTTGCAACAATGAAGAGGATATTCAGATACTTGAAGGGAACTCCAGATCATGGATTGTGGTATCCAAAGGATATTGACTTTACTATGAGTTCTTATAGAGATGTAGATTGGGGTGGTTGTGTAGATGATAAGAAAAGTACAAGTGGTGGTGTATTCTTTCTTGGATGAATATTGGTGTCATGGCTAAGCAAGGAACAAGATTCATTTTCTTTATCTACTATAGAGGAAGAATACATTGCAGAAAGATATTGGTACACTCAAGTGTTGTGGATGAGGAAAACATTGAAGGATACCAGAGTGATATATGATGAACCAATTTCTATCTTTTGTGATAATACTATTGGCATATAGTTGTCATTGATGTCAAAAGAGGGATCAAAAGTGAGACTGAGCTGATCCTATAAAGGAGAATGTTGGAATTAATGTAAAAGTGTCATTGATTTCAAATGATTATTAGAGAAAAAATAGTATTGATCATGCAAGGGAGATGTTGGCATGATGTTAGATCATGTGTGCTCAGTGGTGTGCCTGAATGACAAAGAGCTCAAAAGATGTTGTGAGAGTACTGGAACTAATTTTGGAAGCTTGTGGTGTTGGTTGATGTCAATGGAATGACTCAAGAAGGTTATTTGAAGCACATGTGCAAGTGTTGAAGAATTGTAGAAGATTTGGGCCTCAAGCCTCAAACTTACTCGTATTTCTTGCTAAGTAGAGAAAGAGTTAGTCATTTTCAGCTAAGTTTGATTGGGCTTAAAATTTTGAACTTAAGGCTTATAGTATGCTGAAGGCATTGAGAATAAGGCATCAGGGTTAAGGCTTATGCCTTAAAATTATGTTTATGGAAGAAGATATGGAGGAAAAATTTTCTAATTCCAAAGGATTTCAGACTTTAGACTTTGAGAGTACCTCATCCCAGATGCATAAAGGAATCGTTTTGACATCTTGTGAGTTGGTCTTAAGGCTTATGCCTTAACTATTTGGATGGTATGCAATAAAGAGGATGTGTGACCTCCAACCTTCGAGAAGGATTTAGATGTTTGACGTAGAAATTCATAGGTTAAGGCTTACACCTTAATGAGAAAAAAGGGAGTATGGAGCATGCAGAAAACCCAAACCTCAACTCTGAAAAGGATTTGATTTTTTCGAGTCGGTAAGAAGGTTTATGCCTTACCATAAAGTTTGAAAAGTGGCAAGGTGGAAGGGAAAACCTCAACATCTGATAAGATCAATGCAAATTTGGTGTTTTGCACTTTGAGTTTCACGGGTATGAATTATGGTCTGTGCTGTGCATTTTTTGCACACACGCCTCGTTGAAAGCAGGGACCCTCTTTTCTTTGCTTTGCTTTTCATTTTTTTTTTGTAGGGTCCTAACTTCATCCCCCTAAGGGATAAGTCTCTCGGTCTTTGTCTTAAATCACCCACGTGCTTTGATGGAATTGCTCTTTGGGGTGCCCCCTTGCAATTTGGTGGACATGAATTAATCCTTAGAAGTCACCTTCAGTGTTCTAAAATTATGGAAATGGGTAAAATCCTAAGTTGGGGGAAAGTTTTTGGTTTTTCGTGTATCTCAGGTATTTCCTCCCTAGGTGGAAATCTCTAATTACTATCGGTGTCTCGGATGTCCGAAAGTTATTGCTTAATGTTACCTTCTAGAGATTTTAGTGCTTCGTGAAATTCTATATCTGGTAGAATTCTCTGAACTTCTTTGGGTCTTTAGATACCCAAATTCCATCACTCCTTCGGATCCCTGAAGTACATCTTGGGCCATCATTTTGCCTCATTTATGCCTATCGTACAAACACTGCAACTTGCATTTAATGGAATGTTGAGAGATTTTATATTGGTAAATTTGTATTATTTGTCTCACATCGAATTTGAGAGAGCTTGGTTCTATGAGCTGCATGTGAGCTTGATTGTTGGAGTTGCGAATTGTTTGTTTTGGTGACGTTTCCTTGGCCTTGTTCACATTCACTTGGAGTTTGAAGCTTCCTGCTAGTTGTTTTTCTCTTGAGTTTTTCTCCATTAATGGTATGTGCATGGTGCCTTTTCTTTTAATTATTGAGTATGTATGGTTTTTTGCGTATCTAGAGGTTTGTGGTTAAACTAGGGTTACCCCCTCTTCATTTTGATGCCTCCCCTAAATGTTGATGTCGTAACCTTCCATTGAATTGATGATTCAAATCCTTGCTAGGCTCAACCTTTGAATTTAGTGTTGTGCGTGATGGTGATTTGGTTCGATTGATCTAGGGTTCCTTGTGTTCACGAATTGATGATTTGGATACAAGTTTGAGCTGTTGATTTCCCATTTGTATCTGATCATCACTTAATTTTGAGAGTTTTGAAGAACTTATTTTCATTTGATTGAATAAATAAGTGTATCGAGGCTAGGATTGGTTATACATGGTAGAACCCTAGGGTTACGATTTTTGAATTTTTTGCCAATATCAATCAAATTGTGCTTGAATGAGTTATAGGTCTAAGCCATCAATGAACGATTTGAAATGAATAATATTTGAGCCCAAATCCCCAAATTCGTGATCATTTGATTGATTTGGGTGAAATTGTGAAAAGATCAAGACTTTAAGAGGTTTTAGGTATTTCAGGAAATTCCTTCACGCTAAAAAATCTCTGAAATTTCCATTGCCCTGTTGTTTACCTGAGAATGCATATAAATGCGAAGGTTATGTTAACTTCACCAATTTTCATCCTGGATGGAAATCCCTAAACTTTCTAAGCATGAAGAAATAGTAGAAATGGATGAATTAACATTGCATGATTTCGGTATTTTATGATTGGTTTTAATGATTAAAGGTTGGATATTGCCATTTCTTGAGCTATAATGATGACTAAATGATGTTTAGGGCAATAGTTGTGCTTTCATCACTGATTTTTTCCTAGCCATGAAATCTCTGAGTTTCCTCCTTGGCTCAATTTCTATGAAGGGGTGAAAATCCCAGAGTTATGTTTATGATATTTTAAGAGATCATGATTATTGTTTGGGCTTATTTGTAGGATGAGTGTGTTATTTATGATGGACTAACCTTAAATCTTGTGTTATAATGATAATTAATTGTGAACTCTTGCTGAGTGCAGGCTAAATCAAGCAGGGTTGTTGCTAGCAAGGGTAAGAACAATGAAATGGATCCTGATGTTGAGGGAGCTCCCATTTCAGAGCCTGAAAGGATTAAGTTGGATACAAAGAGTAGTGCTCCTGAGAGTAAACTTTCCTCCATTTGGTCAGAGGTGACTGACACTAATGTGGGAAGCTGGGACTATGAAGAATTCAAAGCAAGTATGGCTGCAAATAACCCTTATGTGTTGGTGAGGAGAATGAGAGATTCTGGGTTGACTCATATGGCTGGTTTCCCTTCCATAGTACAATGTTATGAGCTTGTTATGGAATGTTCCTGACATTATGATCAAGGCACATAGAGAGTGATTAGTTCATAGGGCAGAGTACTTGCAAACTTTTTCCCTGTCTCAGTTGCCCAAACATTTGACATGCCAGATAGGTCTCATGTGGTGCAATCTAATATTGACATAGCCAAGAAGTATTATGAGAAGGATACAAACAAGGCTCTAGAGATTATCAATACTTGGCAAGAGAAATCTAAGGCATACATTTCTATATTGCCAAAATAGTTGTTCAGAGATAAATTCAAATCAGACTACTATGATGCAATCACCCTTCTTAGTAGAGTGATGGGTTTTAAGAGTGCAGGAATGTTTAAGAATTGGATGTTTTATTTGATAGTGAGAAGGGAACAAGGTACATACTACTATTGGGCAGGAATAATTAGTAGGATGATTCATGAGCAATTGTGTAACATTTTGTAGACCAAGACTTTAGCTATGACATTTTTATTTGGTCTATGCCTTGGCAAGGTTCCATCCATATAAGGGATTGAGCACTCGAGGGGTCTTTGGCCAGGATGTGATCTATGAAGTCTACCCCCAATTACATTTGGATAGTTCTATCTATAGAATGGTAAATGATGCATTTACTATGTACATCACAATATTGCTCCAGGGTGTAGAGCATGTTAGGATTTCTAATGCTGCCAAGGAGTTGATTAAGAGGTATGGAGCATGGTTTATATAGTTTCCCACATTTTCCTACATCAGGATTGAAGGTTGTCAAAGAGCTCCATACAGATTGCCCAGGTATCCTACTAACCACATCATTATTTTGGAGGTTACAAGGAAATTTTTTTCCTTTGATGCAATTGTGAAGAAGGATATGCAGAAAACTAGTTTTGGCAATGAGGCTTGCCCTTCCTTAGCCACGACACACTTTTATGAAGAAGAGATGGGAACCTTCAGCTTATCTTTGCATACTAAGAGGCCTATATTTGATAGAAAAGGTGGGGTACAAAAGAAAGACAGTAGATAATTTAGACATAAGGATGATCTTGAAGATTATTGGGCCAACTGCAAAGATGAATTCAATATTGTAAAGAAGAGGTTTTCCAGTTTGCCTGCCAGCTTGATCGGACTATACAATATCAAGGCCATCCTAGATAAAATTTATGATGATGGAGAAGTGCTACAACTCCATGACTATGAATTAGTTAAAGATAAGCCAATAGGTGAAGTTGATTGGATGAAAGAAGAGAAAATAGAATTGGATCAAATCAATGCCCCTGTGATCAAATACACTAAGTTGTGGATCAAGAACAAGATTTGGGAGTTAGATACTCAAGAGAAGTAGTATACTTATGACTTGATGGGAAGCTTGGAGTCTCAGTCTACTTCTGAGGAGGAGCAGGACCCAAAAGGCAAGGAAAAGGTGGGCTCCCCTTTTAAAATTAAGATCAAAGGTGGTCAAATAGAGACTGGAGAAGAAAAGAAAAGAAGGCCCATGGAAAATAAGAGAAAAAATGCTTCCAAGGAGAAGAAATTTTCTCAAGAAGAGGAACATGAAGAAGAGGGAAAGAAGGGTGATTCTCCTGTGCCTATGAGGAGAAGAGTAATGAGAAAATCAAGGAAGCAAAATGAGCCTCCAAGGGGAAAGGATGAGACATGACCAAAGTTGGTTAATGTTGAGAGTTCTGGAGATAAAACATAGGTTTATACATGGAGATCAAGAACTCCATCCCCTAAAGTAGGTTTGGTAAAAGAAGGTGATCCCATGATTCCCTCTCTTATACAACAACAAAAGGATACTTCTACCTCTCTTCCTATTCAGGAAGTGCATAGTGAATAAAAAGAGCCAACAGATGTAGCTGTTGAAGATACCATCAAGGTGAAGACACAGAAGAATTCAAGGATGGGGATCTTTACAATGCAGAGGAAAAGATTGGTAGGATTCTGCAATCCTCTTTGGTTTCATATGAAGATTCACTAGTCAAGGATACAAGGGAGAAATCCTTGGAGAAAGAAGAGATGCATGAAAGAACTCCCTAACCAACTCATGAGGTGATAGAGGTACATGACATGGTAAAGAATGTGAATCTAGGGGAGGATAAGGAGAATGATAAAGAAAAAGAAGATAAAGGTGAAGAAGTTCCTATAGTGCAGGATTCAAATAGCAACTCCTCCATTGATCAACCAGAAAAGGATAAACAAGGTGAGCAACAATCAGGTATTTCTACTCATAGTTGGCTTGATGAGGAGTTAAAGTGTAGGCAAGTAGTTGTAATGATACTCCTCTGAGTTGGGATGATTTACTGGCTAATATTGGAAAAGGTAAAATAAAGAAGAAGGCCAAAACTATTTCTAGAGTTGATCATGATGAATCAAACAACAAGGTGATTCATATTTCCACTCCTGTAGCAGATAAGAGTAAGGACGAGGTAACTCCTCAAGACTATAACATTCAAACAATAAATTTGGGGCCTACCTCTAGAAGACAAGAAGTAGATGAGTTCAAGGGGTCTGCTGCTACAATTTTGAAAAGATTGGATAAAGAAGTGCAGGCTAAGGATAGATTGAAGAAATAAAATGCAGAGTTAAAGAAACATCTGCAAAATCTCATGAAGCCCTTGCAGTCTATCGACTAGGTTGGTTCTTCTTCATCATCAGGCAGTTTATTACCTATGGAGACATTTAGTGAGCTTGAAAAGATGAAAAATTCTACACAAGCTACACATGAATGGCTACAAGGAGTAGGGCTTAGAGGGGACAACCTGATTAAGGAAATTCTATCAACTTGTGGAGATGCACAATAATCATTTGAGTGGTTGCAGATTTTATTGGAATAGGAAAAAGAGGATGTGGATATTCTCCTACAAAAAACAAAGACAATCATGGAATATTCTAAGGAAAGATTAGTAAGTGATAGAATATTCCCTTCCTCAAAGGTTTCAGAGCCTTGGGAGTGGTATGAAGCCCTACAGATTAGACAAAGAATTCTAAAGAAAATCCATAAATAGGGTCAATAGTGGGAAATACATTGAATGGAATTTATAATAAATGCATATCATTATTTGAGGTAATGACTGGGTGGAAGAAGTTTGCACCAAAACATCTAAACCTTAAACAATTAAGAAAATGGTGGCATGAAGTTTATGCTCCAATTGATGATGGTCCAATCACTGCCCACCATTTGGATGATGCATCTACCTATATTTTTGTTATGGAGAAGTTTCAAGATCTCAAGGTAGAGTGGGATGAGGTCATCAAGGAATGAAGGGAGTAGATTAAATCAATTGAAAGAAGATTTTAGGTATTGATCACTCCACCACTGGACGACTTAGAGAATATTTTTCTTAAGGTGCAAGATAAATTGGGTCAAGATAAGGATAAGGGGCCAGTCAATGAATGATTACATCGAGATTTTTGCTTCCCATTTATCTAGGACCTTCTACACATTTCTTCTTCCAACCTCTACATGCATTGGGGTGATCTACATTGAAGAATCCAGGCTGACCTGGAAGGAGCCCAAGTATTAAATGAAAAATATTATTTTATTGAAGGATGCTTCTGGCCAACCTGTTTTGGGCCGCCCTATTTTGTAACCCTAATTGGGCTGACTTTGTATGAAATTGCTATAAATTCGGCATTTTGCCTAATTTTTCAGGGCTAGAAGATAAAAAAAACTAAGTGATAGTTGCAAGAGCTAGAATTAGGAGTTAGTATTTTCTGAGAGCAAGTGTTGTTACACTAAATATTGGAATTGTTGCAAACATTGGGTGATTCAATATAAGTAAAGACATTGTTCGTTGGTGCTCTTTCTTGTATTGTTTTATCTTGCATGGTTCTTTTTATTTCATCTCTTTGAGATTGCTTTGATATTATTAGTTATATGTTATAATTTAGATTTAGAATTGATGCAATGGTGTTTATGGTTTCATAGTTGAAGTGTTTTATCAATCCTTGGTCCATACTTTTAGAAGCTTGTTGTTTATAAGTTGTTGTGTAAAGTTATCCTAGGCCTAATATTTGTGTGCTAAGTTCAATTGTGGGTGTTTATTCATTTCAATTGCATAATTGGGTTGATATGAGTATATGCTTGATGATTTGAAAATCTTTAATACCTTAGAAGATTGCACTATTTCTGTGAAATTACAGATTACATCTAGGTTAAGCAAGAATTGGTTTTGAAGGATTGGTCCACTTTTAATGTTTAATCATTTGCATTGTTGGTCTTAGAATTTAGTTTAGTTTTAAAATCTCTTTGAACCCTTTATCTTTTGTTGTTTATTTTGAAATATGAGTTAAAATTTAGGAATTCAAGTATCATTACATTGCAAGATTTGATAAGTTTGAAAGTTCTAGCATTTGTTTTGTAAGGTCCCTTTGTGATTACCGACATTTTCACATTTATCACTGAGGTGTTTTTCCATTGTCAAGACCTGACATTAGAGACCTTGGGGTTATCTCTTGAGGCTTGCTGATAGATATTTACCTTTCAATAGAGATAGGATATCATATTATGTCTGAGTTGTTGTTGTGCAGAAAACACCATCAACAGTCTGTAATAAATCGAAAGGAGGTAAATGGTAAAGGATGAGGCTAATGGTTGAATATCGATAGGAGTGGTGGAACCCTAAAAAATTTCATGGTCTCATTGGTTTCATGGTCACATTTTTGATTGCTCATATCATGTTGCCATTCGAGTCTAGGGTTTAAGAGTTTTATATACTTTTCCACCCTTAGTTATCCTTTGGCTTATGTTCTTGTGTTGACCGGTTGCATCAGGTTACCAGTTTATTAAGTGGCTTCTTTCACCATTATTTTAACCGAGCCCAACATTTAGGTCACCCATGGAGCATAGCGAGTTACCCTTTTTAGAACAACTTATGCCCGTGTGATTTTTAGCATTACTTAAGTTTGTTGCTTGCGGTCTATCACTCATCGTGTGTCACTTTGTAGCATCCCATCTCCATCCCACAATGAGTGATGCACTATCTTTCCTACCATGATTGGTTCATCGCCCATCACATGTTTCATTGCCACCACTGGAAAGAAACCCTCGATGAGCAATGCAGTTAATTTTTTAACCCATCACTAACCTTATCATTATCACCGGTTATCTCATGCTCTCCAAGAGGGAACCTGCCGCCACTATTGGGTGGACTTTCTCCCCATCGCACAGGATCAATCTATCACGAGTTATGATTGCTCGATAAAAATTGAAGACACAATGAGTGATGGAATTCACGTGTCTGGATAAGATCCTCTCACGATCATGATCAATGGCTAATATCTCATCATTGGATTCTAAGACATCACTTGATGACATCTCAATACAAAACTGGGAGACACAATGAGCAATACTCACAGAAAATGAAGAGGTATATGTGGTAGCTCCTTAACTCATCAAAGTATGTATCGAATCGCTGGTAGGGCCCTATAGATATTATGGAATGATCTGAGTCATTGGATGGAATTTTCATATGAGTAAATCAATGGCTTGAATTCAAACAGGAGTGACAAGCTGATGGAGTAATTGTTCACTCATGCAAGCCTTCTTGCACCATTAATGGTGAACGTCTTTAGTCAAATTCATGTAAAAGGGGTCTGTAGTTGCCTTTTTATTTCATTCTAACATTTGAGGAGCTGAAGAATAGTTCAGAGCAACTAGAGTGGAGGTAAAAGAAAGTTGTAAAAGAATTGTTCCTGGGTAAGCTGTCATCGAATACCACTAGTTTTTCTTGTTATTTTGCAAGAATTGGCACATTAAAATCAAAATGTCTGGGTTGTTTTCAAGTGTGGATTAGGGTCCTTGACTTCTCTTGATTAAGTGTAGTTTTCTAATTGGGATAAAAGAAAAAGGGTAGAATTGTATCCGAATTTGAGTTTAAGCCATCAAGAATAGAATATCAATACCAAAACCTAGTTTGATTTCAAACCTAAAAGCCCTAAAGAAGCCAAGATGAGCCAACATGGTGAGTAGTCATCTTCAAAACCCACACCCAAGAAGAAAAAATAGAAGGTCTCCCATGAACCACCCCAAACATCTGAAGGAACCGAGAAGAAAAAGGGCCAACCAAAAGACTATACCCATTTCATGGACAAGTTCTAGCAGGTAGATGTCAAGGAAAGCAATAGGAAGGCTACCGGGGAAGGAATACTAACCACCAATTTCAAGGACCTTATAGATGGAATTGGTGACATCATCATGCTAGAACCTAGATGGGAGTTATTTTTTTATGCTTTCACAAGAAGAGATGCTCGACATCCTGGTAAGAATATCTGGGGTAAGAATATCTGGGGTATTGATTTGGGGAAATTAGTTGTCCCTAGTTTTTTTGTGGAGGTGGATTTAATGATGCACCTCACAGATAAATATGTTGATGTCAATAGGGTAATCACAGACACTAGGGGTAAAAGCATTTTGGAAATAAAGAAAAGTAAATTCATAGAGGTTTTTAGAATGAAACCTGATGCTAGTGAAAAGATTAGTATGGAAAAGTTGCAGAAGGAGTATGTTGAACACATGGTTGGGTTCAGAAGAAGTTGAACCAATGGATTATGAAGAATTTGTAGACTATTTTAGATACACATACTTTATGTTGTGTCAGGTGCTTGGGGTGAAATGTGATGGAAGGATAACGGCACCCCTGTTAGTCATGATCATGGGTATTCAACATAAAAAACAAGCACACATGGTTTGACTAGCTAACAGAGTTGTTGAGTTGTTACACTATGACTTGATGAGGTTGAAAGAATGAAGAAGCCCATTTACATTTAGACATTATTCACTCTAATGCATATGATACTATACCAAGGAAGGGAATTTTTTGGTCAAGCCATGAAACTGAGACAAGTGGATGAAAGGGGTAATAATTATTTGTCCAAATGTGGACATTAATCTGGGATTTGCACTGCCCAAATTCAAATTATACTAGATTCTACAACACCATAAAACATACTATTTTGGTACAAATGGGATTGGCGCCATCTGAGAGAATTTCTAAAATAATTCAAGCATTGTTAAGACCAAGAGAATGTGGTGATGACCCCAATTATGAGTGCAATTGGGGAGATTGGTATTTGTATGATAATTACACAGTCATCAGGTGTTATGGGACTACTGTGGCACCACATCTCTTGCCTAGGTTTATTTCTAATAGGCTGGCATTCACTGAAATAATGTGGCAAATGGATAATTGTGATGTCAACAATTTTAGATTATCTAGGAAGGCCTCTATTATTGCATCAAGCTTATCTTTTAATTATTTTTTTGTCCTAGAAAAGGAAGCATATGAGGTGTTTGGAATAATGATAAATAATCTGAAAATGAATGTAGCCTTTACTAGAAAGTTTGATCAAGAAGGGCTCATTAACAAAGAAAAGATAAAAAGGGTAATCTTAGGATATGGACCTCATACTTTCTATTTCAAGGAAGATGTGATAAGAAACTTGCCAACATTTGTTGTTGTCCAGGATAGGGAGAAAATTTGGATGAAATTTTTTGAAATCAAGCATAGGGCTTCTACCCAAAATTCCTACTTTGAAAGCCCTTACAAGCACATCATTGAAAAATTTAAGAGGATGGAATTAATCCTTAGTGATTTTAATGATGGTACTTTTCTAGAGAAGGTGCAACAAGTAGAGTAGTTGGCTCAAAGTGCTTTGCAAGAGCATTTATTAAAAACTGGTGGTCAACCAAAGGAGCCCACAACATCGAAAGTGCAATGCTAGCCAATGGATATTGAGGATGCCCTTGCTATGGAGTTTCCTCCTGCAAATGTTGATAAAACACAGGGTGTTGAGGGGAATGTACAATAAGTGTCTGTTGAATCAGTGCATATTGAGCAAAGATTAGAGAATGAATTTTCACACCCTAATGTTGGAGATGTAATGGAACCATTTGTTCCAAATGATAGGCTAGTACCTTGGGAATATGATGAAAGCTAGGACAATGATGCAAGGGTTCTAGCTTGTGCAAAATTTCTAGAGGATGATTCTTTTTTGACATCTAGGGAATTCAAAGAATAGATTGTTGAGCTGAAAGCTTAGGAAATATATGATAGGATAAAAAAGGCTCAGAAGGGAGTGGATCCTTCACAATAGGAAGAAATCAGAAAGAAGACTAAAGAAGAGATTATTTAAGAAATTTAGCAAATAAATCTTATGGAAACTAGAAGATTGGTCAAAGATAGTGGGATATTGGTGATGCTAGGATGGAACCTATCATCAATAATTGCTCTAGATGCAATCAGGAATGATCCAAATGCTATGGTGTCCGAAGAAAATTTTGATGAGAAAACTTTTGGTTCAGGGTTTAGCCCCAGTTTACATGCACTAGCTATTTGGTCATTAACACCAGATTCAAGGATGTGTAGACTCAACATGACAATGACTCATATGATAGGAGATTTGATTATAGGAAGGGCTTCAGAGATGATAGATCCATAGGCTGCAAGGTTAACAATGCATACAAGAATGTTGAGCATTGACACTATAGAATTTTATTAGGCTAGATATTTGAAATTGTTGGAGAAGCACAACAAGCTAGTTGAGGAATATAATAAAGTGAAAGCCACTGTAGTCAAGGTAGGTCAGAAGACCTTGCCTACTTCCCCATCTAGTACTTCACCACAAGACAAAGATACTTTAAATTTGAGGATTGATGCATTGAAAAAGGAGCTCCAAGTAAAAAAGTTTGAGAAGAATAAACTCTAGGATAACATGAACAAGTTTACAAAGGATATGGCTAAAGAAATTCTAGGCCACAGATCGACCAAAGCAGCCCTTAAAGTAGAAGCCACATGGTTAACTTATAAAGGTATACATGAGGCATTTGAAAGGTTCCAACATCTTCAAGAGGTTTTCAAGAGCACATGGAATAAATGGAGTAGTAGATTAAATAGTTTAAGGGAGATTCAAGAAAATGCAAAGGAAGACCCTAAAGCTCCAACAAACCTTCCAGACCTAATAAGAGGAATTGAAATGATTGGTGAAGTCACATGATTTCATGAAAGAATTGGTGGGCAGCTATAAGGTAAAATCAAGGCCTTCAGGGATATGGAAGAATAAGGTGTGCCTAAAATCCTTAATGAAGATGGAACACTCAAAGAGTATGAACCATGAAGAGCTTTCTTCAGGGATCAAACAACTACGGGCCCAAAAATAGCATACGTTGATGATAAGTTGGACTTAATTATGCTGAATGGTCTAATTGATAATCTCATAAGGATTCAGACAGACATGGACACCTTTGTCAAAAAAGCCAGAGTAGTGATTGATGCAAGATATAACACATATAACACAAAGTTGTAGAAACTATTAGATATTAGTTGTCCCATAGAGGACGAATACAAGAATTGGATGGAAATGTATGTTGAATAAGCCATATGGAGGGTGAGATGGATATAGTGTTGGCCTTGCCATTGCACCAAAAGGTTCAACCTGTCAATGCCCGATACAAGCATTAGTTAAGATCCACAAGAGGTGGTTAGACCATGTCACAAACCCAAGTGTTGTGTTGCAAGGAAGAACAAGGGACACACCATCTTGCAACAATCCCCCCCAGCACAAGTGAGGGGTTTGAACTTGTGACCAGCTCTGATACCAATTGTTGGCCTTGCCGTTGCACCAAAAGGTTGACCTGTCAATGCCTGATACAAGCGTTAGTTAAGATCCACAGGAGGTGGTTAGACCATGTCACAAACCCAAGCACTGTGCTGCAAGGAAGACCAAGGGACACACCATCTTGAAACATATAGAACATGGTCTAGTATAATACAGGTCTGGCCTTTGAAATAACTATTTTAAAAAATAAATCTATACCTTCTCAATTTGAAAGTGCATGTGGTAATCCAGCCAAGCCTCTCTCTTTTCTTTATGCTTTCTCTTGCTTTCATGTTTCATGATTTTTCTAAATGATGCGATGATGTAGAATCCTCAAACAATGAGGATACAAGTTCAATAGGCTTCTACAAGTTTTTTGTCTTTTTTTATTACCCCCCATTTCTTCAAGTGTAAATATAATCGTCTGGGGGTTGAAATGAAATGAAATACTTTACAATTTGAAATGTAATGTGACCAGCCAATAGCTCGATGCTTGTTTTCTCCCTTAATCTTATAAAAGGGAGTTCAAGGCTATTGTGTGGGGGCCTTTGAAAATTTTGGTTGATCTCAGGTAGTTTGAGCAAGTATTTTCATGAAGTGTAATAAGCATACAATGGATATAGAATTAATGGCTAAGTCTTAGGTTATGAGTCCATATTCACAGTCAGTTTAAAAGTTTTGCAACAATTATAGCATTTCAAAATCGATAATGGAAAATTTCATGTAGATTGTCTCCTATATATTTTTTCATGAATCAACAATGAAATGACCAAGGATTATTCCATTGGTCTCTAGTTAATATGGTTGGATGTGTGTGTGCATTTATGCTTCATTTCAAGTAATTGATTAAAACGCTTTGATGCAATCACTGGTTTTTGTTTAAGTATGCTCTGCCTAGAAGATCTGAGTTATGAATTTGTAATGAAAATCCATAATAGTCTATAAATGTTGAATGCCTTTGTTATTGCATTACAGTATGTTGTGAATTTGACCACGTCACCCTAGGATAATGCATTGTTCTATGTATTAAGTGAATTCAAATATATCTAATCAACTGAACCATATCAAAGAATAATTCATCTAATTAAAATCATATTCATAATGATGACAGTTGTTGTAAGTATCATTTAAATTTTCCATTCTCCAATCCAAGTTACAAAGGTGTAAGGGATTTTCTAGTTCTTTACAAATTGTCATTTGTTGAGTCATAGATTTGAGAATGTTTATGCTTAATATGCAATGTATAGGGAAATATTTTGAAGGAATGTGATAAGTGCATTATGGGATCTATTGTACCCTCAGCACACATACCCTGTTTGGAACGGGGACCCTCTTTTCTTTTCGCTTTGCTAAGTTGCTTTGTTCACTGACTGATTTTGTGTGCCCCCTGTTTTATGTATTGGAAGGTTAATGAGCTTTAGAGAAGTCACCTTGAATTGAACACGTTTCACCCCCCCTCAAATTTTCAAGGCCCTAGGCCTTCACGGAGGTCCCTCAGCTGTTTTCCTTTGCTTTTCAAAAATCGACATGCAAGGAGCCTGGCGGGTCCGCCCCTTTGGGCCATCCCTCATGAGTTTCCCTCACCCCACAGCCATTCCAAATGGCCATCACCTGACATCCTTCCACCCCTCAGAACCTGAGTTCCCTGTTGTCGTTTCCATTGTCAAACACTCTGAGCATCCAAATTCCAGTTGTCGTCTGCCTGTTGGGTTCCGAGCTTCTTGCGGCCATTTTCAAATGACTACTCACCAACTGCCATGGCCTCTATATGATCATTAATGTAGGGAATTTAATGTGCTATTTTCTATAAATAGGCAACTTTTAGCTATCATTTTCACTTGTTAGCTTGATCAGAGAAGAGTCAGATAGCCTTGCCAATTCCGCCTTCACTCTTGACGAGTTTCATCGCCGCTTCAAGATCTTTGCTACCTGCTCGGTCACCCTCATTCATCGAGTTTTAGAGGTAGATTTTTTGTCTGCAAGCCTTGTATGAAATTTTCTTTAATTCCTGTAAATTTTCTAAATCTCAAGGAAAGAAAACTTGAAAACTAGCTAGAACAATCCAAGGCGCACAAACCCATAATTTAAAATCTTGATTAACTCAAAAACTGCCCCATGCGTTGTCCGCGAAACTCGTACTCTTTGTCATTGTTCCTAAACCAGGGCCTTCATTCCTTGCAGACTCACGGCCTCATTGTTGCCATCATAAAATTTGAAATGGATTGAACTTTAAAA
Source organism: Sequoia sempervirens (assembly GCA_007258455.2). Lineage (NCBI taxonomy): Eukaryota > Viridiplantae > Streptophyta > Pinopsida > Cupressales > Cupressaceae > Sequoia > Sequoia sempervirens. The sequence continues at coordinate 8,205 of VDFB02009607.1, read as the reverse complement.
ATGGTGAACTCCTCAGCCAGGTCCGCTTCTACAGGAAGACCCCTCTCCTTAGCCGTTAAACTTGGTTAAAATCCACAAAATGAAATGAGGATCCATCAAACCACTTGGGTCCCCGGGCGTAGAGTTTTGCCCACAAATTCCTTTTGGCTTCACTATTTTAAACGGATTATCACTAACAACCTCCCAATGGCTGATTTTTGACCCATCGATTTCCCAATAAATTGAATCTATGCCAAATATTAAGCCCCGATCCATCCCGGGTCTCGCCTTGTGGATGTCCACTCAGGGAATTTCATTTGTGTTTCACTATCTCAAACAAATTTTACAGTGCATCTTTTTGACCATCGGATCGCGAGTCTACCTCTATCATCCAAATTCATTTGCACCCCAAAATGACCAAGTGTGAGCTTCATCGTAGACCCTTCTTCACAGACTAACATCCATGAACCGTCGTGGCAAACCCGCCATCCCGAATGACTCTTAATGGTTGGCATTCTTCCCTCTGGGTCTCGATCTCGTCGTGGCTGCTAGTATGCGAAAATGAAAATTGTTAAGTAATTTGGGTAGGCCATCTCCTGTAGGTCACCACCACCGGAACTCTGTCCTACCTTTGTTGTTCTCAAACAGAGAATAACCCTTGTCTGCCCGCTACCTAGAACCCGACCTCCCCATTGCCTTTAGACTCTCCAGCAACAAACATAGTAAACACAAAGGCTCCACCTCCTGGCGGACCCGATATGATAGGTTTCTCCTGTCGGACCACCGTATGACTTTTTCTATTTCAAATGGTAGCAGCCTAACGCCTATATTCTCCCTCCAACCTATGATGGTTTGCACAAAAATTAACTACGATGCCACCCTCTAAGCCCTCAGGTCCCGCCCAACAAAATGTTGCCCAGAGAACGTTATCTTGCCAGTGTTGTTTTCAACAACAAACCCTCAAACAACCACCAGCCTAGGGAAGTCCACACCCCTGGGCCCGAATTGCTGAAACTCCCTCCTACAAAAGCTTAATGTTGATCCAAAAGAGATGTTAGGATTCTTAAATGATGAATTATCTGATCTAACATTGTTTGTAGGATTGTGGCTAACTTTCCCATTGGTTTTATGCTTGAATGTGCTTACCTCTCTTTCACCTATAGGATATATGGAACCAAGTGCAAGACCCTCAGAGGTGGCCATGGAGAAGGACAAAGGAAAGAAATCAGCCAAATCACCCTGGGGAAAAGAGGAAAAAGAGAAGATGAAATATTAGTTCCAAGGGGAACCCCACAACTCCAAAGTCAACACAGCTTGGAAGGAGGTCTTAGATACAAAAATTAAACACGTAGATATTGATGAATTCAAGCAAAGGGTTTGGATCAACCCTACCATAGAAAATGAAAGGAAGATTAGAAGCTGTGGATTGGCTAAGGCTGTCGATTTCCCAGCATCCCTCATCACTCCCGAACTTGTAATGGCCTATAGGGAGACATATCAGCTAGAATCTAGAACAATAGTGGATGGAGATGGGAATGTTTTGGATGACATGTCTGCCAAGTCAATCGTGAAGACTTTTCATATCCCTACCTTTAGAGAGATGGAGGAAGCCTCCAAGGAAGATGGAAAGGAGATGTGGGATAAAGACCCTCTCAAATGCAAAAGACTTATAAATAAATACTGGTCAAAAGAGAAGAGGGGAAATGTGGCTAAGGTGACCCAGGAGCTCTTCCGCAATGACTTCTATGAGGACTACCATGACTTGGTAACTTTGCTGAGTAGAGTCATGGGCCTTCCAAGTGCAGCCTACTTCAAGGAATGGATGTTATACTTCGTGGAAGAGATCCTCTAGGGTAAAACCAAGTTCTACTGGGCGGGGATAATTAGAAATTGCTTCCATGAGCAATTTATGGCTATGAAGAAGACCTCACGCTTCTATATGATGTCCTACCTAGTCTATTAACTGGCTGACCAGATACAATATAGAGGCTTGTTTAGAGCTCTAGACAAAGAACTTGGCAGTGAGTTAAAATTTTATGACAAGTACCCCCAGCTCCAATTCAGGAATTTCAAGAGGGACTACTGCCAAGTCAACGACACGTTCATAGGCCATGTCATCAGATTACTTGGGGATGACTTCGAAAGGAGGGTCTCCCACAGTGCCAACACTTTCCTTTGCCAGTTCAGTTTCTTGTTCATTCAACTTCCTAAGTTCACATACATTCGAGCCGACGGTTTCTCAGAGAAACCATACAAGCTGCCCCGATATCCAAATGACTGTATAATATTACTACAACTCTCTTGATAGTTGTAGCAAGCACATGCCCTCCTAAGTAGCAAACATAAAGAAGAGATTCCTTATCCTCTCTCTTTCGAACAAGGGATGTACGAGCTCCACACATACAAGTGTGCAGACCAATCAGACAAAGAACTCGTGGAACACCACCTAGAGTTCTACACTTCCCTGCCATAGATGGACCCCTGTTGTAAGCTTAAGAAGATGGTCATAGCTAAACATGCCCATGTGCATAATGTTGAGGACTTTTGGGCCAACTACAGAGATGATAAAGAAGTATGAATGAGGCACTACATGCGCATGATCACGTATTTTGTGAAGAAGGTCAATTTGTTCCCTGTGCCAGATCAGGTGGTGGAAGATGAGAATACAGTAATTGATCCTCAATATAATGTAGTTTCCATTCTACCACTGCTAATGATTGATTGGAATGAACAAGAGGTCAATAACCTCAATATTCTAAAAAATTCCATTGAGGCTAAGACCAAGGAATGGATTGACGAGCATATTTCCTAATTGAAGAAACAAGGAATCACTCTGACCTATGCAGAGCTCAAAGATGAACTGGAAAGAGAAACTAATAGTGGGACAACTACTACCCCATCTGGAGAAACTTCAAAGTCTCCTCTAGCCACCAGGTCAAGGAAGAGGAAAGAAACGGCTGAAAGTCAGCCCAAGCCTAGGGTGTATGCAAGAAAAGTAGTGGAGGGTGAATCCTCCAAGAGACCGAAGACATTAGGCATGCCCACCATCCAAGAGGACCCTCTCCATGAAGGAGAAGAGATAGAGGTTGAGCAGCCAAAGTCTCCACCTACTGCCTCCATTACCACTACCATTATTTCCCCATTGCCTACTTCTTAGGCAGTATTTGCTACTTCTCCACCTCTAGTGGACATCTTCGTCCACCTTTCTTCCACCCCTCCCACTATGCAAGTGATGATAATAGACTCTTCTTCTGCCATTACCTCTCTGCTCTCCTCTTCCTCCATGTCTCTGTCAACATCTCTTCTGCTAGCTACAACAAAAATTCCCATGCCTACTCTCTCACTCCCAGAGGCCTTCGCCCATCATATGCAGAACATTCCATCAGATATTTCTGGGGTGCTAATGAACCTAGCCATATAGGTTCTCTTGGAACAAATCACTGCTAGTCTTTTTGTCCATACTGCTCCAACTAAACCACTAGAGATAAAGGCCACTATGCAAATATTGGAAGAGTTGAAGCTATTGTCAATCGATTGCACCCCGAACGCTCGAGTAGTTAAATCTAGCAATCTGTTGAAACATGGAATGATTCTCAGGCCTGTGGGTTGCCTAACTTTGAGAATCAATCTCCAGAGAGGGCTGGTTCCCTAATGAACTAACTGATTTGGCCGGGAAAGAGGTAGAAAGACTAAGTTTTGAATTCTAAACTATGAAATTTTAACTATGGTGATGCACCGAAGAATTCAACATGCAGACTTAACTCACAGAACAATTACTCACTATTTTCATTTGCACAACTAGATCTGGAAGTTTAAACACTTGAATGTTTTAAACAAAGGTTGTTAAAGAAACAATCACAGAAGGAAAATATGATTTCCACAATTAGATTGTTCAATTACTGATTAGCACAATGTTTAACCAGTGGATTTAAACTTGAATGCATACAAAATTCACTAAGGAGATAGAAATATTTAAAGGTTTCATAAACTGCAACACAATAATTACTTCGATCAATCCCACATGACAAAGTTGCTTGAAACTTGAAGGAAAATTCTAAAATACTGAACTTTAAGGAATTCTTTGCAATAACACGATTTGAACTTGTAAAAAACACTGCTGTATTACTCTATAAAAATGTTGAGTTACAAGATGATTTGCTTTGCAGAGTGCAAAGGCTGAAAAACAAGAACTAAATTGAAAAAGATAAACTTTTTCAATATATACAATGAATGCACTTCAAAGTGCATGAATCAGCAATTGAAAGTGATCTGAAAGTGAAAAGATGACAATTCCAATGTGAAATATGAGCACAAGTGAAAATCCCTGAAAAAAGTGGCTCAAACTCATGCAAAAATGAGTGAACACAAACTTGAACTGGCAGTCATAAAGCATGAAATCGATCTGCAGCTTGTACTGGAATAAAATCCCTAAAAAAGTGGGCTAAAGCACGCAAAAATCACCTCGTTTGTACCAATCCGCCCATAATATCTCGAACTCAAACCATGCATGATCAATCTTTACTTTGAGACAAAGTTGCAACTCAGCTTTACATAATATTTATTTATTTGCATTTTAAAACGCTAAATTAATTAAATGATTTAATACATATCATTTAATTAATTAGCTTACATGATTTAATGCAAATAAAAATAAAAGAATAATATTTCCCTTATGACTCCTCATAATAGCACTCCAATCTCATACTTTGCCAATCAAAAGTCAAGAAGACTCAAAGTCCTCTCACATACTGTCAGCCTCTTCATGCAATATATACATATCATGTAATATATGATGATATATATACTTTTTCCTCCAAATGTTATGATTTCATAGCTTTGGTTATCTTACGGGCCCCTTTAAATCATTAGGCTTCATTGACTTTGAAGTCAATACCATAGTGACAATATAATGAAAAGATTTCCTTAAAAGAAAGGTCAAAAAACACCTATCAAAATTTGAATTAGGGCTAACCCTAATCGTTTCTCCATTCACACTTTGCATTTCACCCTCTACAGGAGCTGCGCCACCATGTGGGTTTGATGACAAAACTTAACATTTTCCTCTGATTTCTTGTGCACTCTTTCGAAGATTTCTATAAAAAATGCAAGGTAAACATTTCCTCTTGTCATGAACCTGTAATTTTGTCTATTTTTTGAGACTATTTACAGGCTTTATAGCCGCGGCTGAGCACAATATTGAACATTTTTTCTGATATATTTCATTACTTCCTTTGTTTCTTCATATTTTCTTGGTACTTTGTTTAACCTTGGCCGCCATGGGAGTTGGAAAGAGCACATTTTTTGCTGAATTTAGGCCGATTTTCCTTCTTAATCTTGGTCTCCTCTGCTAGGTGAGTGAGCTGATTCTTCTTTTCATTTTCCTATTGTTACTGAGTTTCCAGCAAGCTCGCCATAAATGTTAGAGATTTAAACTTTGAAACTCAGTTTACAGGAGGTACACATGACTTCATTTGTATTTTCTAACACAGAAATCCATTGATTCTTTGAATGCTCTACATATCTATCTGATATTGACGCCATTGTAGCTGAGACCGATACAAATCCATGCATGTTCATGAATTTGGATGTAGCTAATAATTCTGATTCAGGTTCCCTTATTTCATTGCATTATACATTTTGGAGTAAAATCCTTAAATGGGTAAAAGAAATCTGCCTCTTTTACCATCATAAAACATTTCTCGGCAAGATTGAAAGTAAAACATCGGTGAATATCATGGGGTATTCTCACATCTTAATAGACTACTCTAAGTGAGTTTGTTCTAAACCAGAATAAGCCATGAGCTTATCATTCTGGGAATTCTTTGCCAACATTTGGTTGCAGTTGTCTCTTTTCTTAAAATAAAATATTTGACTGTGCTCAGGATCAAACATTTCAACCTGGTAATGCTTTATTGCTTCATGCCTCCTTGTAATGGATTGAAGTCCCTGACATTCCAAATTTACCCTTCATCCCTATCAAGACAAGTCTCTGCCTTTCATCTTTTGCTGTGATAGAAATGGCTTCATTCTTTGCTGCTGATCAATTATAAGCGTGTTCACCATTACACTCAGTACTAAATAAGCATTATACTTTTATGATACTCCGAGCTCTGATATTATGATAACCATGAAAAATCAACTACAATTACTGGCATACCGTTGGGTGAATGAAATTCTCCCTTATACTGATCGTTCATGTCCTATTGAGAATGATGAATCTGAAGCAAATGATCACCTCTTTTGCTACCTCCATAAAGGGTGAATACCTGTTACTGTCCTTGATGCTCACCTCCACACCTTGCTATCATGCACTACTCATTGTCATACATTCATAACCTACCTTGACTATTAACATAGCTACAACCATCATATATTTGTAGTGACTAAAATGACTTTGTTGATCTGCTTTGATTTACATAATATAATATTGAAACAAGAACTGCATTATGTATCATGTTCTTTCAAGATCACCACCTCCTCACACATCATCAAAGGCATTCTTTAGAAGTTGCTGCTCATATTCTATGAAATTTCATCAACTCTCTTGCATTTCACTCTAGTAAATGTACCTCACAGCCTTGACTGGATAACGATGTAGCCAACATTTCTTATAATAATGTTCTTTGTTCATTTTATGATAGTTGCTGCTCATTCATGGCACTTGTAATATGTATGCATATTTGATGAATATGTATCCTCCATCTTTTTCTTTCGTGATAACAGTCCAATTCACTATTATCCTTGATATGATGCACTTATGTACAAATATTTCCATTTCTCCAAGTCACTTACGGATTATGAATGAGTCCTGAATTATTATAAATAATTCTAAAATGAATTGACAATGAATTCCAGGTAGAACTAAAACAAAGAGAACAAATAAAGTTAATGCTTCTTCAACATATCTTTTACTTGCTCCAATTTGAAAAATGAGTAAACTGACAATTTGGTTGAATTCTATTGAAAGCTGCTTGATCAACTGTTCATTCATAAAGAATGATAATTAATCTTGTTCCATGCTACTATCTGTTATTCTTGGTAAACTTATACTAGCTTCAATGTATATCTTTGGTTACTTCCAAGACAAAACGAATGCCATCAATGGATTTGCTATTTTATGAGAATTTGATTTATTAAATTTCCACCATGATATAGCCTCATATGGCTTGAAAGCTACTGCTTTAAATATTTCTTTGAATTTCTTTTATGACAGCAGCCTTACTTCATGACAGTGACTAATAAAAAGCTCTCATATATAAATAGATGAGAGGTATATGCCTGATATGTCGGGCTCTACCCTTGTGGGAGCCAATTTTGCTCCACGTATCTAATAAAATAACCATGAACATGATGAATCTGTACCTACACACCTAAACAAACATGTTAGCAAAAATAAAAGAAGCCGAAGCTTCCATTGAATTATGTTTTTCCCTCTTGATTTTGCAATCATCCTGATGGATGCCCCATCCATCAGATTCATATTCCCCGTTAGTAGTGTAGGCATATGTAGGATTTGATTTGCATTGCTCTCTAACAACAACATTTCAAACTTGCGTACGTGGAGTTGAGCTGGAACTAGGAATGGAGCTCGAAATGCATCACAACTGAAAACCTCAACTCAACGACTACTATTCCGTGAAATGATGAATCATTTCTACCCTATGTCATTATTTTTAGTTGTATAACATACCATTGCTTATGCACCCTTTATTTGATTGTAAAATAAAATGAGTTACTCCCACGACTTGTGTGGGATTCAACATTTTTACAAAATGAATAAAAGCATCACTATGCAAATTTCCTCAATTTTCTATTTTAAATGTTTGTGTGTGATTGAAAAATAAATGCGTAAATGAATTGAAACCACTATTCAAACACACCAATAGGACATTATATCAAAACATAATATAAAAGGTAAAGAAGTGAAAACTCAGTATCCTGCTTCCATTGTCGTCTTATTGTCCTCTATCTTTAGTGTTTTTGTCGATTCTAGCTTTGTGTTCTCAGATTGTAGGCTAGGCTCAACAAACTGTCTTCCTAAAGAACAAGATTTTGATATGATGTATGATGCAAGATTAAGCTATGATATGATTTAATACTAATAAGCTTGAAATAAACATGATGCTATGATAAATGAATACTAAATGAATTAAATGCATGAACTCTAATTAATTACCTATTACCAATGCTTGGATTCACACAGGTATTTATAGAGTTTTTCGAATG
>VDFB02009606.1:0-15096 GCA_007258455.2 Sequoia sempervirens | reverse complement strand
TAAAGAGGAATAAGTGACTTAATTAATTAATCAATGTGATGTAATTAATTAAGCATAATAACTTATTACTCTAACACCCCCCCTTAAGATGAACTTAGGAAGAAGCTAAAACACTAGAATAAGATGCATGAAAGCAAATATGGGTCCCGATAACTAGGCCTGATCAGGTACCCATTTACAAATGCAAGAAAGAGTAAGAGAAGGAAAAACCCAGTGGGACAAAACCCCCCTTACAATGAAATAACATGCTGCAAAGAAGCACTGGAAGAACTCTGTAGAGCAACATTGGAACTTGATATAGGCAAGCAAGGAAATATTCTTCTGTATACTACTGAAACCGGATGAGAGTCACTGATTGACTCAAGGAATCATGATAAAGCAACAATTATTGAATGATGTATTACTGAAAACGAAGTGCAAAGATGCAAGATGCACTCTCCCAACTGCCAAAACATCCAAGTAATCGCCAAACAACCCATCGGGCCAAATCTGGACTAATTGATAAACCTGGGACAGATACAAAAAAAGTGCATGGACAGCAACCTAGAGCTCCTCAATACCTTTCCGACGCTTCAAACGAGGTGAAAAACGGAGATCGTGGAAAAAAGTTATGAGCTCGGAAGCATAAAAAGTACATCTGACTTCAAATAGTAATAAATGCAGCAAAACAGAAAAATACTGTAAAATAAACTACACCAAATGAAAGTGCTTGGAACCAGCTTTCCGGCGATATCTCATTTGCCTGATTTCGATACCGTATGCCCAAGTTATGACCAAAAGAAAAAAATTGCTCTTTAGAAAAAACTAGGGTTAGGAGAACAAAGAGGGGCCGGCCGTACGCTGACGTCATCTGGCGTCATCAGTTCCGGCTTTTGGCTGATGCCGTCTGCCGTCGGCGCAAAATACCCCGCAAAATGAAATTTTTGGCCCCCTGGTCCTATGGGTGACAGCTAGGGCTGGTCTGGAAGGTTCTGGTCTCCATATGACCAGCGCTGGAGCGGAGGGGCTAGCCGGGGGCGGATCTAAGCCTCTGGTCCGCAATGTGACCGCCGGCCGCAGAGAACAAGCCCTCAGGGGCTGGCGGATGGGCCCGGCAGTGGAAAGGTGGCTGCCACCCGGTGGCGCCGGCTCCTGGTGGCAGCCGGGTGGCGCGGCGTGGTTTTGCATTAAATGCGGGCGCCCACAAAACTCAAAAAAATCAAAATTTTTAAATATTTTTTTTTAAATTTTTCAAAAAAAATGCATCGATCTGCGTGCTGGGAGGCCGTACGGCCCCCCAGACAAATTTTTTTTGCCTCCGGATCAACTGCACCAAATTGGACGATTTGACAGGCGTTTCTAGGGTTTTGGGACACTACGAACGCGATGGCGGCGTCCGTTTGAGCCCATTGTGTCCCAAAAAAATAGCTACCCCCAGATCTTGCAGAAAAGATGCCTGTGGAAACCCTTGCACTTGAAACTCACAAAGAGGCCATATCTTCAGATCACGAACAAGCAGCTGCAGGTCTGGAGCTCTGATACCATGTTAGAATCCAAGATCACCTGCATGCAAGATGGATACCTGTCACATGCAAAAGATATGAAGAACCAAAATATGTTCTCTGTAAAACCTCTCAGTAAAAATGCATTAAGAGAATCAATTATTACAAAATGATCAATCCTTATGAAGGAGATCAAAAAACCCTAAAAGGGAAACCCTAAATGAAACCCTAGTGTCCACACTTAATAATTAATAATTAATTATTAATGTGCCTAAGTTTAGCTTAAGTAATAAAGAGGAATAAGTAACTTAATTAATTAATCAATGTGATGTAATTAATTAAGCATAATAACTTATTACTCTAACAGTTGTAGCAACTCCATGGTCCATCGTGCCACAAACATCACCAGGGATATCTGATGTCAACATCTAAAAATGAAACAAAAAATTTGATAGTCATAAAAAAAAGAAGGTAGTCCCTTTATGCATATAAAGGAAATATAAGAACACATACTGTCCATGTTGCAAATGCAAGAAATTGAGATATATTTTTTTAACTCAAATGAGTCTTGTCAATTTATTTTACGAGAAACCAAGTGGTAGATTTCTCTCTTAAGCATAGTAGTTATTGATACAAGCATGCCAATCTCTCATAAATTCCCTTCACTTTGCAAAGCGGAATATTTGTAACCACCAAACATTAATGGGAAAGGAAAGTAGTCAAGTCTTGATGGATCCTATAAAGTATGATAGTCCTAAGTGTTGGATGTTGTGGTTGTGTTTCTGATATGTGTTTTTCATTGATGTCAACACTATTAGCATTAGTGCATTAGAAGTTGTATATGTCGAGGATATTGAGAAAATTGTAATAAGAAGTGCTACAGGTTATCAGTGGTGAAGTGAAGTTCAGTCTATTAGTGAACTCAATACATTGTTATTCATAGGTTTTGGAGTAAAGGGTTTCTTGTTCAGTATATCTAGTTTATCCACATCAAGTTTTAGAGATCTGTGTGAAGATTTGTATTTTGACATTTTTTCTATTACTTCAATTTGTGTTCCTAAATGAAGATCATGTGATTTCACGAAGTTTAGTTGTTGCAGATGATTCTCTAGTAATTCATGATGTTTGTGGATTTTTCTAGATCATTCTCTATCTGTGTTGCATGTCCACATTGATTGTTGTGCTCACGATCCAAGATTTTCTCTTGAGTGTTCATGTTTTTCATGTTCTTGGCCGACAAGGTGTTGAAGCATGTTGTGGATCTTCAAGGAGTAATTAATTTAAGTGGTTCATGTTTGAGGATGTTATTTTCGATCTTCACTATGTTGTGGCTGACCTTGGTTGATTCGTATGAAAAATATTTATTGCTTTGGACTGATTGTTTGTATTCATTTTATTATTTCTTTGTGGCTGACTTATAGCATTGTAATTTCTTGTTACAAATATATATAAGTGATTTCTTACATCATTTGAGTGTGTGCTATAGTGGTGTGTTCGAATAATATTCTAAATCATTTGAAGGCAGAGCAACACGTGAAGAGTGAAGAAGAGTGAAGAAGAGTGAAGGAGAGAGAAAAAGTGTTCATGTGCTTAACCAGAACTGTAATCAGGCATTAGCAGATGCTATTTTCTTAGTTCAAAATTTGATGGATATAATCAGAACCTTTCTATAAGAAAATGTTTCTTCCTTTGTAATTGAGCAATGAGCTCTAGGCAACGTGCATGAATGCATGTGCATTCCCTATTCATATTTCCTTATGCCTTTAACAGGGTATAATCTTGTGGACTAACCTCCACGGTGGTTTTTCCTCTATCAGGGTTTCCACGTAAAAATCTTGGTGTTATGTGTGCTTCTGATGTGTTGTTCATTCATGCTTTCATGGTTATTGATATGATCTATGAATAAGGTTAATAAAGTTGAATAAGTTTAAAATTCTATGACAACTAATTCAGCCCCCCTCTTAGTTTTCTATCCTTGTGTTTCCAACAATTGGTATCAGATCAGGTTCCTTGGAAGAAGTTTAATTGCTTGAGGTGATCCAGGATGGTGAATTATAAGAAGGATAGTCCTAGATTTGATGGAACAAATTATTCTTTATGGAAGACTCGAATGGAGTTCCATCTGAGATGCACTGGTGAACCCTATTGGAGCATTACAAGTAATAGGTATGTTATTCCATAGAATGGTCCTACTACTTCTGTTGAGATCAAGGATGCTGAGTATAATATTCTGGCTAAGGAAGCATTGTTGAGTGCTTTGATTGATGCTGAGATGACAAATGTGATGGATCTGAAGACTGCTTATGATATTTGGAAAAAGTTGGAGACCTTGTATGAAGGTTATGCTAATGTGAAGATTTCTAAGCTACAAAGTCTAAAATGGAAATGCGAAAATTTGAGAATGGGTGATAATGAAAATGTTACTACTTTCATGCAAAGAGTGAATGAACTTGCGTGTGGTATCAGATGTGCTGGTGGATAGATAGACGAATCATAGATTGTTGTTAAAGTGGTTAGATCCTTGCCTGATTCTTACAAAGTCAAAGCTAGTGTCATTGAAGAGCTCCAGACTATGACAAATGTTACTAGAGATATGTTGATTGGTAAGCTTACTTCTTGTGAGTTGAGCGAATTTGGTGATTCCCTTCCTAAGGTAGAATTTGCATTCAATGTCACTACTTCTGGAAGAGATAAATAGAGATATGATCCACGTGAAAGTTAATCAAGAAAGACATTCAAGTATGACGATGAAATGAAATAGCTTGATGAAGAAGAAAGAGAGCTAGAAGTGCTTGGAGCACTAATTGTGAAAAGAGAATACAAAGGAAAAGGTAAGTATAAGGGGAAGTTTCCTATTAAATGTTTCTCTTACAATAAGATAGGTCATTTTGCATCAAGGTGTCCTAAAAGAGTTTCCAAGACAAGATATGACAAGCCTAAATTTCAAAAGAAGTGTTACTATGTCGTTGATGAAGGTGTGATAGATGATGAATTTGATAAAGGAAATGCAAGTGAAGATGAATTTGTATTTATTGCTATCAAGGAAAATAATCATGTATCTATTGAATCTTCTAATTGTACAAATGTGGAGAAAGCCCTAGCTGCTCGAGTTGAAGAGAAAGATGAATGGGTAATTGATAGTGGTTTCTCTCTTCATATGATAGGAGATAAAAGTAAGTTTGTGAGTTTAGAAAAGTATGATGACAGTGTTGTGAGATTTGGTGATGACATTGAAGCTGGTGTGATCCATGGTAGAGGATGTATTTCTCTTGATGGTAAGCATAATATTGATGATGTCTTGTATGTGGAAGGTTTGAAGAATAATCTTTTAAGTGTTGTCTAGATGGTTGATAAGGGATACAATCTTCAATTCATGGATGGTAAGTGCAAAATATTGGGAAATTCTAGAAATGTGATTACATCAGGTACCAAAAAAAAAGGTAATATCTTTCACCTAAATGCTGCTAGCAAAAGTTGCTTGATTTCTCAAATTAATGAAAGCTAGTTGTGGCATAGGAGAATGTGTCATGTTATCTTTGATAATATTGTCAAGATAAGTTCTACTAAGGTTGTGAGAGATCTTCCTAAGTTGATGAAACCTACTAATGCCATATGCAAGGAATGGCAATTAGGAAAGAAAACTAGAATTTCATTTTGAAGCAAACAACAAAATTCAAATGAATTGTTGGATATTGTGCATACTGATTTGTGTGGTCCTGCTAAAGCCAAAAGTTTACAAGGATATAGGTACTTCATGTTACTTATTGATGACTATTCAAGAATGATGTGGGCTACTTTCTTAAGGGAGAAATCTAAATCTCTGGAAAAGTTCAAGATCCTTAAGGCTATTGTTGAAATAGAGACAAGTCTGAAGATTAAATGTCTGAGATCAGATAGAGGTGGTGAATTCACTTCTGGTGAGTTTAATTCCTTTTGTGAAGAACATGGAATAAAGAGACAATTATCTGCACGTTGGACCCCTTAGCAAAATGGAGTTGTGGAAAGGAAAAACAAAATATTTCTAGATGTTGCTAGAACTATGATGTTGGAAGGAAATATACCTCATATCTACTGGAGAGATGATATGAGTATTGTTGTGTACACACTTAACTAGGTAAAAATCAAAGTTGATAATGGTAAGACTCCTCTTGAGCTATGGACTGGTCAAAAGCCTACTGTTAGATATTTCAAGATCTTTGGAAGCAAGTGTTATATCAAAAGAGATGAAGATATAGGAAATTTTCATGCTAGGAGTGATGAAGGAATCTTTTTGGGTTATTCTACTAAAAGCAAGGCCTACTGGTGTTACAATAAGAGATTGAAGAAAATGGTTGAAAGTGTAAATTTTAAGGTTGATGAAGACATAGATGCACCATCCAGAACTTATGGATATGATTCCAATGATCAGAATGATAGTACAAACAAAAGTCAAACTTCAAACCAAGTTCAGATTATTCCGATGAATCAAGAAGATCAAGAGGAAGAAGAAATTGGTGAAAGAGAGAAAGAGAGATTAGAAGAGCCTGAAGTTCAAGAACGACCCGAGACTCTAAGGTATGTAAGGCTGAATCATTTAAAGAATCAGATCATAGGTGATAAGAACAAAGGTGTTAAGACTAGGAGAAAGATTATATAATAATACTATTTGATTTCAAAGACTGAGCCTAACAATGTGAATGAAGCATGCAAAGATGAGCATTGGGTTGAAGCAATGAAAGGGGAACTACAACAAATTGAAAAGAATGATAGATGGATTCTTGTTCCTAGACCTAAGGATAAAATGTTAGAGTAAAGGTTTTAACTTAATTATGTTAATTAAGTTACCTCTATTCCTCTCTTAAGATTTCACTTTAGTTTGCATATTGTGACATTTAATAATTATATTAATTATTAAATGTCTACCTATTAGGGTTTCTTTAGGGTTGCAGAATATCCTTTTATAAGGATTGATCATTGTATTTTATCCCACTCTCTAATTAATACATTTTCAGCTTTCAGAGCACCTTTTCCTTTTGTCTCAAATGTCTTCTTTCTGTGACAGGTTATTTGCATGCAGGTGATCTTCGAGGTCTGTGAAGTTGGCTTTCTCAACTTCAACATGGTATCAGATCTCTAGATCTACGACTGCCTATTCTTTTTTTGAAGATATTAGCTTACAGATTTTTCTTCTGTGCAAGGTTTTCATTCCAGTTTTTTTTGCCAGATCATAGGGGTTTTCCATCATTTTTTGAGAAATTTTGACCTTGATCTCTCTCAAAATGTACATGCTAGTACAAAACGAACATCATGGGTGCACTCAGAAGGCCCAAAAACCCCTATTTCCATATAAAATGTGATAGGGTTTGTTGAAAATTGATTTTTTTTGTGTTTTTGGGGAATCTCAAAATAGTTGCGAGAAAAATCCGTACAATTGTATAGATCTGTATGGATGCCTCAATTTTGTACCATATTTTTTTGGTGTCTGCATCAATTTTGAGCTGCCTCAATTTTTGTGTCATTTTTGCATCGATTTCTATGTCATTTTGATTTCTGTGCTACCTCAATTTTCATGCCATGAAGGTACAGCTGAATATTTTATTAATTTTTTAATCTTTAAATTAATAAAATGTTTGGTTTAAAGCCTAAATGAGCATATTTAGTAAAATTGTCATATCTTGAGCATACGGTCTCTATTTTTCAAAAATTGAGATACCATTGGAAAGCTGATTCCAACGCCGATCGGATGGTGTAGCCGTGGTTTCTGGATTTTTCCATTTTGATTTTTTTTTCTTAGTCAAAGTCAGAACATGTTTTTTGCACTCCCAGGGGCGTAACTTTTGCGTACAGACTCCATTTTTTGTAAACAAATAGATGTTGGAAAGGTGGTTCTATGCTCTTTCTAGATTTGTCATTTACTTTTCCAGAATCTACCCCAGGTACATTTTATTTAGTATTTTGTGTTTTCACAATTCTGTCAATTACTTGGACGTTTTGGCACCTAGAAAGGATCTATTTGCGTGAGATGGCATATTTTGATCTACTTTATATGTACTGAGGTCATTAGTCTCTATTTTTTCATTTGAGTGAGTACCATGGGTTTTTCTATTCACCCTTCTGTGATCAACTTGGATAAGGATAATTATGAGTCATGGGGAAAGGGCATACTTACAAATTTTAGGTGGCTTAATATTTTGCCTCATTTGTATGGACTCATACCTACACCAGACACATCAAGGATTTTATCAACATGGGTTATTGTTCGAGATCATATTGCAAGGGTTATTGGTTGTAGTGTTGATTTTGACAGTTTGTGTGCTTTATCCGACATTCGTTGTCCTTGCACACTTTGGCACCGTATTTGGGAGATTTTTGAAGATTCTAATATCTCTCCATTCCCAGAGGATCCCGCTGTAGATTATCTCATCCCTCTTGTAGATATAGATTTCATACGCTATGATAATTGTAGTCTAGAGGAGCTTGAATATATCACAGGTCTTGCATGTGACGATGGTTTAGAGACTTGTATTCATGTTCCCACTCTTGAGATCGAGACTACATCAACATCTCATATTGTTCCTGATCATTTTGAAATCACCACATCTTTGGCCCCTATTGACATAGCTACTTGGGATTCATATCTTGTAGGCATATCATCCTTCTTTGTAGAGTCCTATATTACAGATCTGGAAGATTACTTTGAGGAAATTCATCTCCTCTACCTTGAAAGTCAGGTTATCACTATCCACCCACCATTATCAGTGCATTAAAAGGTTGCATTTCAGGAGTCTTCACATCAGTTTGGATTTGGCATCATTTGTTTCAGTTCAGACACATAGATTCTTTAGGATCTCATCATGGCACACATCTGGAGACGGATTGGTTCATCACTCTTCAAAGGGTTTCTTCGATATCGTCCTTTGGATCCATTTATTCCTAAGGGGAGGAATATCATTTGTCGCTTCAGGATCTCTTTTGGAATCTACATCAAGCATCTACCATTGTGACAAGAGTTTCTTCATTGTGGGGGGGCCTTCTTGTCTATTTATATCTCTCCTATGGAGACCATTGTATATGTACTTATATGATAAAAAATTTCTATGGGGGGTATCATGTAATCCACCTCCTATCCTTCTTTAATTAGTGCATTTCATTCTTTTCTTTTCTCTCTTTTGGGGGGGAGTTTTGTTCCCATGAGGTTTTATCCCTTTCTCCACTTTACAAAGATTTAGTTGTATTCGGGTACCTGATCAGGCCTAGTTTTCGGGACCCTTTTTTTCTTTCATGCATTGTAGTTACCTTTTCTTTCTTGTACATTTTTATAGCTACACTCTTGCTCATCCTAAGGGGGGGTGTTAGAGTAAAGGTTTTAACTTAATTATGTTAATTAAGTTACCTCTATTCCTCTCTTAAGATTTCACTTTAGTTTGCATATTGTGACATTTAATAATTATATTAAATATTAAATGTCTACCTATTAGGGTTTCTTTAGGGTTGCACAATCTCCTTTTATAAGGATTGATCATTGTATTTTATTCCACTCTCTGATTAATACATTTTCAGCTTTTAGAGCACCTTTTCCTTTTGTCTCGAATGTCTTCTTTCTGTGAAAGGTTATTTGCATGCAGGTGATCTTCATGGTCTGTGAAGTTGGCTTTCATAACTTCAACATAACAATGTAATCAAAACTACATGGGTCTTTCGAAACAAACTAAATGAGCACGGTGAAGTGGTTAGAAACAAAGCAAGACTTGTATGTAAGGTATTGATTTTGAAGAAACCTTTGCCCCTATTGCTAGAATTGAAGCTGTGAGATTGTTTCTTGCTTATGTTGCTTACAAAGACTACAATGTTTATCAAATGGATGTCAAGTCAGATTTTCGAAATGGAAAATTGGAAGAAGAGGTGTATGTTGAACAACCGGATGGATTTCAGTTGACTGATCAAGGAAAGATGGTGTGTCAGTTGAAGAAAGCATTGTATGGACTCAAGCAAGCCCCTAGAGCATGGTATGACAAATTGGATAAGGACTTGTTGAAGCTTGGATTTAACAAAGGTACTGTTGATAGTAATCTATATTTCAAGATTGATCATAATAAAAATTTGATTGTGGAAGTATTTGTTGATGATATCATATTTGGAGGAGATGATAGCTTGTGCATAAAGTTTGCTAATGAGATGCAAAATGAGTTTGAGATATTAATGATTGGAGAGATGAAATTCTTCTTGGGATTGCAAATTACTCAGTTAGATAAAGGGATCTTTATATCTCAGTCCAAGTATGTGAAAGAATTGTTGAAGAAATTTGATATCGAAGATTCAAAGCTAGTTCGTACACCCATCATGACTGGATACAAGTTGAGAACTGATGATGATTCTCCAGAGGAAAATTAGACTAGAGACATATCAGTGATTGGTGGATTTCTCTACTTGACTCAAACTAGGCCTAATATCATGAATGTTGTATGTATTGTTGCAATATTTCAAGTTGATCCTAAAGAATGTCATGTGACTACTGTGAAGAGGATTTTTACATACTTGAAGGGGACAATTGACTTTGGCCAATGGTATCCTAAAGATAATTTTACTTTGAGTGCATTTACTGATGTTGATTGGGCAGGAGATGTGAATGATAGGAAAAGTACTAGTGGTGGAGCATTTCTCTTGGGAAAGAAGTTGATTTCATGGTTAAGAAAAAAGTAGAATGCTATTTATTTATCTACTGCAGATGTAGAATACATTGTTGCTACTAATAATTATACTCAATTATTGTGGATGAAGCAGATGTTGAAGGATATTAGAGTTTTGTATTGTGATCCTATTGTTATATTCTATGATAACTCAACTGCTATTAAAATTTCTAAGAATTCAGTGTTGCATTCCAAGACCAAGCAAATATCTATCAAGTTTCAATTTTTGAGAGAGAAAGTAAGTGAAAAGGAAGTCAGATTGAAGTATGTGCCTACTAAGGAGTAGATTAAAGACATATTTACCAAGTTATTATCTAAGGATACTTTTGAGTATCTCAAATGGAAGTTAGGGGTGATTACCCCTCCTAATCAAAACTAAGATGCATTGATTTGCATCAATCCATGCATTTCATGATCATATTTTGATCTGGATTGATGTTGTGGTGGCTGCTACTTAGGGGGAGTAGTCAAATGTTCAGATGTTCAGGTGTTCAAATATGTGGTTCAGAGTTTGTATAGAAGAGATCTTTTTCATTGATGACATAGGGGGAGAAGAGTAATTTGAAAAAAAAATTGGGTGAGAAGAACCTAAGTGGGAGTAAGTGTAGTTGCGTTGATGGTGTTTTTTACATCATGTGTTTCCATCAATGCCAAAGGGGGAGATTCTTGGATGTTGTGGTTGTGTTTTTGATATGTGGTTGTCATTTATGTCAACACTATTAGAATTAGTGCATTAGAAGTTGTATATGTTGAGGATATTGAGAAAATTGTACTAAGAAGTGTTGCAGGTTGTCTATGGTGAAATGAAGTTCAGTCTTTTGGTGAACTTAGTACGTTGTTGTTTAGAGGTTTTCGATTAAAGAGTTTCCTATTGAGTATATCTAGTTTATCCATGTCGAGTTTCAGAGATCCACTTGAAGATTTATATTCAAACAGTTTTTCTGTTACTTCAGTTTGTGTTCTTGAATGAAGATCATGTGATTTCACTAATTTCAGTTGTTTTGAATGCTTCTCTAGTAATTCATGATGTTTATAGACATTTCGAGATCGTGCTCTATCCGTGTTCCACATCTATATTGATCATTGTGCTTGCGATCCAAGATTTTCTGTTGAGTGTTCATGTTTTTCATGTTCTTGGCTGACAAGGTGTTGAAGCATGTTGTGGATCTTCAAGGAGTAATTAATTGAAGTGGTTCATGTTTGAGGATGCTATTTTCAGTATTCACTATGTTTTGGTCAACCTTAGTTGATTCGTATGAAAAATATTTATTGTTTTGGGCTGGCTATTTGTATTCATTTTATTATTTCCTTATGGTTGACTTATAGTGATACAATTTGTTGTTATGGATATATGTAAGAGATTTCTTATATCATTTGAGTGTGTTTTGTAGTGGTGTGCACAAATAATGTTCTAAATCATTCAAAGGCAAAGAAAAGTGTGAAGAAGAGTGAAGAAGAGTGAAGGAGAGAGAAGTGTTCATGTGCTTAACCAGAACTATAATCAGGCATTAGCAAATGCTATTTTCTTAGTTCAAAATCTTATGGATATAATCATAACCTTTCTGTAAGATAGTGTGTCTTCCTTTGTACTTGAGTAGTGAGCTCTAGGTAGTGTTCTTGAATACATGTGCATTCCCCATTTATATTTCTTTATACTTTTAATAGGGTATAATCTTGTGGATTGACCTCCACCATGATTTTTCCCCTAACAAGGTTTCCACGTAAAAATATTGGTGTTATGTGTGCTTATGATGTGTTTTTATTCATTCTTTCATGGTTATTGATCTAATATGTGAATAAGGTTAATAAATTTGAATAAGTTTAAAATTCAGTGACAACCGATTCACCCCCCCTCTCAGTTGTATATCCTTGTTTTGCCAACACTAAGAACATCACACAAGGTCAAAAAGGAATTGCATGATAAATGTAAATGAAAGCAAAAGAGGACAGTGTTAAAAGGAAATAAGTTTTCACCTTAAATTCTCATGCAAGGGATAACATCTCAGTTATTATGACACCACAATCAAGATCATGGAAAGGTTTAAGAAGGGAATTACTTATGCTAAGTGACAGAGGAAATTAGCTACAAATTAAGAGGAAGCTAAAAAATAGTCATAAAATACAAGGTCAGATCTGCTAATGGGTAGTGATAAAGAATAAATGACATCAATAGGACAGTTATCTCATGGTAGTAAAGGGTACTTCAAGTGAAGAAATACACTTAAGTCATTTGTAGTGGTGGGATTTTTTTAAAATGATAGTGTTCATCAGCATAAGATATGGCAGTCCTAAAGGATGATAAAGGAAAGAAATTACATAGCAATGGAGCATATAGTGTCAATATTTGGAAATGAGTAAATTGCAGTGGCAACTCTTTAAAATATGCATGAAATTCCATGAAGAAGATTACAGTAGCTTGAGGATTACAGCTGCAACAACAAGGATGACAAAGAATTATTGAAGATGACTAAGTCATCTCAAGGTTTATCATCAAGACCATTGAAAAATAAAATAGGATAGTCCAAGAAGCTTAAAAAGTGTAGACCATATGCTAGAGCTTTTGGAATCAATATTGGATGATGAAGTAGAAATGTTTGTATTGAAAATGAAGGTATGGAATGGGAAATGAAGGGACAACACATTCAAGGATTCAAAGACAAGCAATGAGTAATTAATGGACTAAAGATATGAATGATATGGAGCATCAAAATCATTCAATAAGGATAGTTAATTTAAATGCTCCAGATAAAGATATCAAGTTATCTAGATGAGGACATTACTAAATTTTATGGATCTATTAATCACCATTTTTCTAATGGCAAGTTCTTGGATTCCCATACATACAACTTCTAAGGAAGATTGATCTAGAAGTGCTCTAACAAGATGGAGGATCATACTAATCAATGCAATAATCACTATGGAGAATGGGTAGTTGGAATGTATTATGATAGTGTACATGCATGGGGACTCAAATGAACTATCAAAAGCACAACATGGATCCATTGATTTTATTTCTTTAATGATATTCTCTAAATTTGAAATTTCTAATTCAAATTTTACTAGTAGCCAAGGGGAAGAATTTTGAAAATCCCTAGCACAACAATTTGATGAAAAAAAAAGGGAAATTTCAAAACTTCAATAATAGTCCATTATGCCACAAAAGATAACATGTGCATAGAGGGAAGCAATCATAGTATTCATACCAAGATGAAAAGAGTAGCAATATAACTATCATAAGAGTACAAAATGAAGATGAAAAGAGCAGTAATATGACTGTCATAAATGCAAAAAAATAAAAATGTAAAAGTGCAACAAATTCATAGATAGAAATATAGAAAATTCATGCATCATGAGTGCAGCAACTACATAGACAAAAGGGGAAAAAAATCACAAATCATGAGGTAGTAGTTATGGAGTAATGGATAGTCCACCATATCACTAAAGAGAAACAAGTTCATTATGAAGAGGACAAATAGTTACAATACCCCAAAATCAAGAGGACAACCTTTAATCCACCATGAAGGGACACAATTCATGTGGCAAAAGGAGTAATTTTTGAAGAAATAGTGAGAAATTTCAAGTGACGATAGGAGATACAAGGGATGCAAACAAGAAGAAAACAATCTTCATGAGTCACCATTCAATGGACATTCATAATGCACCATAAAAAGCACATTGAAATTTTTAGAATATGATTTGAGATAGCATTCTTCACCTACGAGAAAGGGAAAAATATTTTTCTTTCAAGTCACCAATAGATGAAGTCTCTTCAATACAAAAGAAAAATCACTAAAGATAGTCACCTTTTTTCAGAATATGATAGTCTGAAAAGGCATTGAAAGTCCAATATGCTTGATTGCATAGAAGGCACACTACCCAAACTTTTGAAGGAAGCTAGTGAAGAATGGTGATATTGATAACAAAAATCAATACAAGGTAAAGGTCAATGATAGTTGAAAGAACTTGAAACACAATGTTAAAAAACTTTGGGAAGTGATGGCAATCTATGCAATAGTATAATCCATATTTGTGGTAGTGACCTTGCATGAAAGAGTAAATGGTTGGCCTCAGTTGAGACTACAATATAGTGCTTATAGATCACAGATGGTGAAAGTACTAAGTCCACTAGGATAGTATAGAATCTTGCAAATTCCAAAGTTCAGTGCTCACTTAGATTCAAATTGCATATACTGATGAAGTAATGTTAATGAGGGCATGTTGTCAACATAGTGATAATTCCAAAATGAATTTCACATGAATAAAGTTAGGATTACTATGTTAAGTACTAGTAGCTTTCAAAGGGATAATGGAACATAGGATGAATTAGGATATGTCTAGGGTTTTACTATAGCACATGGAGTTGGTTGTTGAGGTGTGTAGTAGTAATGGAGAAGAAAGTTGGTCAATAATGAGTGGAAGGAAAGATTTATTTTAATGGTGTGTATAGGATAAAATTTTGATGGAGGTGGCATAGCATAGAAGGGATAAAGAGACAAGACCAAGAGGGGATAATGGAACATATGGTGAAATAATAGAGGGTACAATGGGAAGGGAGTCAAATGGGATAATGGAACATAGAATGGATTAGTAGAGATTAGTGGGATGGTCCAAGAGGGGATTGTAGAACATAGGGTGAACTATTAGAGGTTAATGTGATGGGAGTAGGAGGGAATAAAGGAACATAGGGTGAATTAGGGGAAGATAGTGGGACAAGACCAACAGGGGGTAATGGAACATATGGTGAAATAAGAGAGGGTAATGGGATGGGAATAGAAGGGGTTAATAGAACATAGGATGGACTAGAATAGACTAATGGGATGGGCTAGGATGGGATAAAAAAATATAGCATGAACTATTAGAGGTTATTGGGATGGGAATTGGAGGGAATAAAGGAGCATAGGGTGAATTAGGGGAAGATAATGGGACAAGACCAAGATGGGATAATGGAA